>CAUYLG010017866.1:0-89926 GCA_963573385.1 Cacajao melanocephalus | reverse complement strand
CTGGTCTTGAACTCCAGAGCTCAAGCGATCCACCCGCTTCAGCCTCCCAGAGTGCTGGGATTACAGGCGTGAGCCACTGAACCCAGCTAGGGGTTAGGATTTCAACACAGGAATTTTGGTGACATAAACATTCAGTCTATTCAGGAAACTACAATCATGGTGGAGGGCGAAGGGAAGCAAGCATGTATTACCATGGCAGAGGATGGGAAAGAGAGAGAGCGAAGGCAGAAGTGCTACACAATTTTAAACAACTAGATCTTGCGAGAACTCAAGACCTCACTCACTATCACGAGAACAACAAGGGGAAATCCACCCTCATGATCCAATCATCTTCTACCAAGTCTCTCTCCCCACAATGGGAATTACAATTAGATATGAGATTTGGATGGGAATACAAAGCCAAACCGTATCAGGGACCTTTTAGGTGAACTCACATGTACTTCAACCTCCAGACATTCATCATACCACGTTGTAGTGGCTTTTGAAAATGTGTCTGTTTCTCCCCATATGACTGCCATCCCAATAAAGACAGGGATGGCTTTGCCGTTGTTCACCATCATTTCCCCATAATTCTGCCATTCTCTCGAGTTAGTTCTCCTCACTGTTCTTACTTCCAAGACCCCAGTCCCATGAGTCTTGGACTTTCTCTTGACTAATTTTCTCTCTTCTTTGAACGCTCAAGTATCATTCTTTATAGGAACAAGCCCTGACAAATACTGATTGGATGACACAAGAAAGTGAGAACTATTATACATAAAGGACACAGAAGCATTTTTGCCATACTTGGCACAAGCCTTGGTCACAACATAGTCTATAGTTGTTTCTGCCATTGCTGCTTAGAATTCATTTTTCTTCCATTTCCTTTTAAGTGAGTTTTCTAGTTTCCCCACAAAGGCTTATTTAATCATGAACATTGGAGTACTTAATTAATTTCTATTGAGCATGGTTTCAAAATATCTAACACTTACCTGCAGGGTCCACTGCTTTCCCACTGACTTCCCTGGTGAATATTGAGCTATTTACCCACAGAGCAGGAAATATACACGGACTCATTAATCTCTACCCTGCCTAAACCAAACCTGCTCCCCCACAAACTCAATGTGCAAACAGATTGAGTATCCACTCTCATATATTATTTAGAGAGTACCATTTATTTATGCAACTTTTCCTTGGTCAGAAGGCTAGTGATTCATTGACCGCATACTCAATTTAACTGCAAGGAAAGTTACCTTTTGTTGAGACTACCAGTTCCCAATGCATACAACTGTTACAGAGGGGTTCATCTGGTTTAGCCAAAAAAGGACTCTCTGCAAGTGTAACAATCTGAAACATACAAGGACTGTTTTGGGAATGTTGTCTAAGAATAGGGTAATAGCTCAAAGAAAACACTTACCCTAAGTCAGAAATTACCCTATTACCTATGTGAAGAAATTTAAAGGCAATATGGACCATATCTCCAGACTTTTCAACAACAATAATAAACAAAGACACAGGATGCATTCAGAACTACCTCCCAGTCTCTAAATAATTTTTCTACTAAACAAGTGGCTAATTCTTCCTAAGCAGTTCACAGCACACTTTCATTATTCTTTTCTTGTGTACCTATCTTAAATATTGATATTAGCTCACCTAACTTCCTACAAATATATGAACACTCAAAATCTCTGCTCATACTTTATGTTTTTTAATGTTTAATTGTTAAAAAAATAAAATAAATACAGTTTAGAGAAACAAATACCTTAATGCCAAAATCTTAATACCCTTGATAAAGAAAGGGCTAACAGCAGTTTAGGAATTCTTTTTCTTGTTTTACTGGAGACACCAAGGAAAAGAAAGAAAGATGACTCGGGCAATTTACCTGTAAGCTTGCAAATGTCAGACCTGGAAAACACTATAATTTTATCTCCTAGTGGGAGATACCATTACAAAGTTTTTACAATCCGCTTTTAGCAGACTGTTGTGACTGGTCTGGCTAGTAATGTTTATAAACTTAGTGACATGGATCCCTGAAAAATATTATATAAGCTACGTAACTGAGTCTAATTGGAAATGTCTCATGAAAGAAGCAGCTCCTTTCTGCATAAAGGATACTCCCACGAGCACCACTTAGAGATCTCATATTTTGAACCCAGTGTCAGGAAGTGTCCTAATGAAACAAGAAAGGATTCAAGGAGGAGTGTGGATGGTCCCAGACTTTGCTTTGCCTGTTTGAAATTATTAGTAGCATTTGAAACTGGGCAAGATTTCAGAGTGAGGTTCATTTAATACTCCAGTATGTCTGAGCTCTATGCTGATTTTATTTTCGAAGAAGTTCCTTACCTTTGTCCCTAAACATAAATATTTTATACTTTAATATTTTATGCCATAACATTCACCATCTTTGTCATATTTATTTGTAAAGATGGAGGGCTCAAAATCAATGTACTGAGCATCTAACATCAGAAGAAAGAAAGAAGAAATAGCAGAGATATGCTCTTTTAAGGATAATTTTCCTCTTAGTCTCTTTCTCTTTTCCTTAATCTCTTTTTTGTTTGCTTTAGTCTACATATCATGTTAAAACTTATGTCAACTATTTGGTCTTCTGGACTGCTCATTCTGTGTTGAGAGTGACACACTAAAATGTCAATTGGTAGCTCTCTAATGGTGACTTTTATGGAGAAAAACACAATAGAGACCTTGCTATTTCATGGGGTGACCATCACTCTCAGCATCTAAATTTTTTTCCTTTGGGTTGGTCGGTTTCTTGAGAGAGGAATTCTGGTTGTCAGCAGTTGGTGAACAAGAGGAAAAACAACCTAACAATTAATGATTGTGTATAAAGAATTTATACACAATCAGAGTTTCAAGGTTAAGAATATTTACTTTGAAAAAAAAATCAATAATCATGTTGGTACAGAATTTTGCAACAAAAATGCTTGAGGGTAGGAGCCAATAAAGCAATTTCTTCAAAAACCTACGTGAAAATTATTCTCCACCTAGAGTATTATACAATGCCAGGTAAAATTACCAATCAAATATGAGCACACAATACAAATATCTTCATATATTTAAAGTCTGAAAAAAATGTATTATCTTTTCTGAGGAAATAACTAAAGGGTGTGCTTTACCAAAACAGAAAAGAGTTGAGAGTAAAGATGTAGTAGTGCCAACACAAAAGATAATCTAAAGAAATTACAAGAGCAATGGTGATAAGAAATTCCAATATCAAAGTTATGCAGCATGCCCAGAGGCAATAAGTTAAGTGGTTCAAGAAGACACAGATGTTTTTGGTTATTTTGAAAACAGGCATATGTTTCTGTGAGAGAAGCAGAGACAATTCAAGAAAAGCTACATAAAAATTAGATAAGTAAACAAAAGGCAATTACTAACTCCAAGGAAAACCTAAGAGCTGTACTAGAAGAAAATATAACCATTGTTCATTATATGGCTTGACTGTGAATAATTGAAATACAGCCTTAATAACATAAACAACATATACTTGATTTAGCCAATCCCCATGTTTATTATAGGTGGAGAGGGAGTGGAAGAAGTAAAATGGTAGTGGAAGTGATAAGAGAGATAAATCAATAAGTAATAGGTAGATAATATATAAATAAACAAATAAAAAAACATAAGATTTCTATTTAAAAAAGGAAGTAAATATCTTGAAAACAACAACTAAAATAGTTAAAAATGCATGCATTTGCAGTGCCAGAAATGAAGAAGTGTGATGGAAAGAACCACTGCTTTTTATTGTAGTCAAAGCAGGACAATTTCATTAAAATATGCATATCTAAATAATATTACATATATATATGACTTCGATCGTATTGAAATTAAACATTTTTACAAAATTAAAGATTGAGACCTCCCTGGGATTTTTTCCCCTATACTGCTAAAGGAATACACGCATTTTTTCCTGCAAATGTCAGTTTAATTTGAATAGTCTTTAAACATTTTTCACCCGTTAAGTTTGTTATAATTGGGCAAAGCTATGTCCTTTCATTCTAGCTAAACTTTTTCTTTCTGGAAAAAAGTCTGTCAAAATCTGGGCTTATTCTTTCTCAGATTTCATTTATCCATCTTCTCCCATTTCCTACACCTTGGCCATGATGAAACTGCCCTCAATCTTTTTTATGCTCTGCACCTTTTAATATGAAATTCCTTCACCTGTCTCCAGTAGAATAAAAAACTTGGGATAAGTTTTTTTTAAAGTTTTTGATTCTTCAAGACCAGTTAAAACTAAGGCTCTTTTCAGATGAGGCAGTCAATTCCCCTATTACCTTCCTCTGCCCACAATACTTTATTTCCATTATCTCTCCTTTCCCCTGAGAAAGAATACTTATTTATTCACACAACAGTCTTTCTGAACAGAGATATTCAAAGGTAGAGGTCGTGTCTTATTTCTCGCTACATCATTTGGGCTGGACTAGCACACTAACTGGCTCCCAGCAGAAGTGCAGGCAATGAACACGTTGTGAGTAAGTTAGTGGGGAAATGACCAGCAGAGGTACAGTGTAAGTGTAAGTCATTCTTCCTCTTCTGCGTGTAAAATCTGCTGGGATCTACTAAATGCAGCATCTCAAGACAAATATCAAAAACTAACCTACAACAATTCAAATCATTGTTCAAATACTATCTTTTTATAAACCATAGAAGTGAATTAGCTCCTCTATCAATTTCCAAAACATCCAATTTTATGCACAAATACATCATTTTAATGATATAGTTTCATAGTAATTGTGTCTCTCAGCAGAATAAAATTGTTGCTATAATGGAAATCAAACAAAATATTATAAGATATGGGTTTGTTCACTCAGAATGAACTTTCCGAAATACTTTTCTTGACATGTCATTTATATCTTACGCTTAATTTGTCTACACTGTATAAATACATATTATTCAGATGAAATATCAGTAATAGAAGTAGTTTCTGAATTTTACAGATAAATTATATGCAAAGCTATTTGAGTTAATCATGAGCTATTTTTAAACTTCTGATTGTTAATGTCCAGAACGGAATGTTAAATTACAGTATTTTCTAAACAGTGTCCACATGTTTACATGTAACTTTGTGCTTCTCTTTACCTTATCACTCAATGCTGAATTGTTACCTTCTGTCTGTCCTCTCTTGTTACCTTCTGTCTGTCCTCAAATGCTGAGTTGTTACCTTTCTGTCTGTCTTCAGAAAAGATGAGAGGAAAGTCCAATATTTCTGTGAAATCTCTGGCCTGAGGAGCTGAATCTTCACTTACTTTATTTTATTTTTTAGAGACAAGGTGCTGCTGTGTCACCCCGGCTGGAATGCAGTGGTGTGACTATACTTCACTGCAGCCTTGAACGCTTGGGTTCAAGCAATCCTGCCACCTCACCCTCCCAAGTAGCTGGAACTACAGGTGCATGCTATCACACCCAGCTAATATTTTAAAATTTTTGTAAGATGAGGATTTCACCACGTTGCCCAGGCTGATCTCACATCTGGGCCTTAAGTGGTCCTCCTGCCTCAGCTTCTCAAAACTCTGGGATTATAGGCATGAGCTACCACACCAATCCTCCCCTTATTTTTATATACTTAGCATCCAATATACTGCTTGTGTGTTGCATGGTTTATCCTTGATACTTATTTTAATGAATAAATGTACTAAAGGAATGTGCAATTTCTACAGATGAAGAAAACTCAGTGATATCACATATGCTATTAGTTGTTATAAACTGTATTTTATGTCCCCATAAAATCATGTGATAAATCTCTAACCCCTGGTGGCTGATATTTGGAGGTGGGGCCTTTGGGAGGTGATGAGGTCATAAGGGTGGTGCCCTCAGGATGGGATTAGTGTCCTTAAAAGAAGAGAGACAAAATAGCTTGCTGCTTCTTTCCCTTCTTTCCAACCTGTGAGGATAAACAAAGAAGACAGCTATCTACAAAGCAAGAAGTGGGTTCTTTTCATCAGACACTGAGTGTACTGGCACCTTGATCTTGGACTTCCCAGTCTCCAGAACTGTGAGCAAAAATAATTTGTTATTTAAGCCACTCTGTCTGTGACTTGTTATGGCATCCTGAACTGACCAAGGCAACTAACAAATTATGAGTAGGTAGGACATAGATGATTTCTTTTTCTTTTTACTTTTGGTATTTCTGTACATGACTAAAGGTTCTTAAAAATCCTCTAAGGACCCTCTACTCAAATTGTGGCACAAAGACCAGCTGCTTCATGGACACTACCTGGGCACGTGTTAGGAACAGAAATCCTCAGCTGCTTCTCCAGACCTACTGAATATGAATCTGCATTTTAACAAGATCCCCTGGTGTTTTAGATGCAAAATTCAGTTTGAGAAGTACTACTTTAAAAGAGTTTGTCTTAATAAATCATGCAAAATCTCTCCATTAAAAAAAAGTACCAAAATCTTCAATAAAATACTGGCAAACCAAATGCAACAGCACATCAAAAAGCTTATCCATCATGAACAACTAGGCTTCATCCCGGGGATGCAAGGCTGGTTCAACATACACAAATCTATAAATGTAATCCATCATGTAAACAGAACCAAAGACAAAAACCACATGATTATCTCAATAGATGCAGAGAAAGCCTTCGATAAAATTCTAGAGCCCTTTATGCTAAAAACTCTCAATAAACTAGGTATCGATGGAACATACCTTAAAATAATAAAAGCTATTTATGACAAACCCATAGCCAATATCATACTGAATGGGCAAAAACTGGAAGCATTCCCTTTGAAAACTGGCACTAGACAAGGGTGCCCTCTCTCACCACTCCTATTCAATGTAGTATTGGAAGTTTTAGCCAGAGAAATCAGGCAAGAAAAAGAAATAAAGGGTATTCAATTAGGAAAAGAGGAAGTCAAACTGTCTCTATTTGCAGATGACATGATTGTATAATTACAAGACCCCATCATCTCAGCCCAAAATCTCCTTAAGATGATAAGCAACTTCAGCAAAGTCTTAGGATACAAAATCAATGTGCAAAAATGGCAAGCATTCCTATAAACCAGTAACAGACAAACAGAGAAGCAAATAATGAGCAAAATCCTATTCACAATTGCTACAAAGAGAATAAAATACCTAAGAATATAACCAACAAAGGATGTAAAGGACCTCTTCAAAGAGAACTACAAACCACTGCTCAAGGAAATAAGAGAGGACACAAACAGATGGAAAAACATTCCATGTTCTTGGTTAGGAAGAATCAATATTGTGAAAATGGCCATACTGCCCAAAGTAATTTATAGATTCAATGCTATCCACATGAAGCTATCTCTGACCCTCTTCACAAAACTGGAAAAAAACACCTTAAACTTCACATGGAACCAAAAGAGAGCCCACAGAGCCAAGACAATCCTAAGCAAAAAGAACAAAGCTGGAGGCATCACGCTACCTGACTTCAAACTATGCCACAAGGCTACAGTAATCAAAACAGCATGGTACTGGTACCAAAACAGAAATATAGACCAATGGAACAGAACAGAGACCTCAGAGGCAACACCACACATCTACAACCATCTGATCTTTGACAAACCTGATAAGAGCCAGCAATGGGGAAAGGATTTCCTGTTTAACAAATGGTGTTGGGATAACTGGCTAGCCATGTGCAGAAAACAGAAACTGGACCCCTTCCTGACACCTTACACTAAAATTAACTCCAAATGGATTAAGGACTTAAACATAAGACCTAACACCATAAAAATCCTAGAAGAAAACATAGGCAAAACCATCTGGACATAGGTGTAGGCAAGGACTTCATGACTAAAACACCAAAAGCATTGGCAACAAAAGCCAAAATAGACAAATAGGACCTAATTGAACTCCAGAGCTTCTGCACAGCAAAAGAAACAATCATTAGAGTGAACTGGCAACCAACAGAATGGGAAAAAATTTTTACAATCTACCCATGTGACAAAGGTCTAATATCCAGAATCTACAAAGAACTAAAACATATTTATGACAAAAAAAAAACCATCAAAAAGTAGGCAAAGGATATGAACAGACACTTTTCAAAAGAAGACATTTATGCAGCCAACAAACATGAAAAAATGCTCATCATCACTGGTCATAAGAGAAATGCAAATCAAAACCACATTGAGATACCATCTCATGCCAGTTAGAATGGCAATCATTAAAAAATCAGGAGACAACAGATGCTGGAGAGGATGTGGAGAAATAGGAACACTCTTACACTGTTGGGGGGAGTGTAAATTAGTTCAACCATTGTGGAAGTTAGTGTGGTGATTCCTCAAGGATCTAGAAATAGAAATACCTTTTGACCCAGCAATCCCATTACTGGGTATATACCCAAAGGATTATAAATCATTCTATTATAAAGACACATGCACATGTATGTTCATTGCAGCACTGTTTACAATATCAAAGACCTGGAAGCAACCCAAATGCCCATCGATGATAGACCAGATAAAGAAAATGTGGCATATATACACCATGGAATATGTCACAGCCATGAAAAAAGGATGAGTTCATGTCCTTTGCAGGGACATGGATGAATCTGGAAGCCATCATTCTCAGCGAACTGACACAAGAACAAAAAATCAAACACTGCATGTTCTCACTCATGGGTGGGTGTTGAACAATGAGAACACATAGACACAGGGAGGGGAGCATCACACACTGTGGTCTGTTGGTGGGTGGAGGGCTAGGGGAGGGATAGTGGGGGGCGGGGAGATTGGGGAGGGATAACATTGGAAGAAATACCTAATGTAGGTGATGCAGGGGTGGAGGCAGCAAAGCACCATGCCATGTATGTAACAGTGCTGCATGATCTGCATATGTACCCCAGAACTTAAAGTATAATAATAAAAAAAACTACCCGATATTGCCATTAACTTTTTGTTTTCTTCATGTAAATTCCACGTATTGAGAAATACTTGGGGAAGGGTATTGCTGCCTACTTGACTGAGCCATTGAAAAGTTCATTTTTCAGACAATCTTGATGGTAGTGAAACAGCCAGCCATTTGGTTGCCTGGGGAAGAGCATTCCGGGGAGAGGAAGTGGAAGCAGCTATTGCCTATGACTTGAAAGGGCAATTGGAGTATTCAAGGATCAGCAAGAAGCTTATTTTGGCCGGATTAGAATGATAAAGGGGGAAAGATTAATAAAGTGGTGGGAAGGAACTCATGTGGGCCTTGCATATCTTTGTAAGGGCATTGATGTTTACTGCCAGGGAAATGAGGAATTCCTGGAAAGCTGGAGCAGAAGCTGGCATTATCCACCATATCATAGAACAGTGTCTCTCTGTCTATATGTTAATAGTAGTCTACAAGGGGGAAACATTGGAATCAGTAATCCAGCTAAAATATGAATGCTATGACTCCATGGTACAATAGAAGTGGCTTAGAGAAGATAGGAGAGAAAGTGAGAAGAAGTGGTCAGATTCTGCTTGTACTTGGAAGACAGACTCTGTAAGATTTCCTGAAAGATCAGATGTAGGTTGGGAAGGACAGAAAGAGCTCAAAGATAATTCCTGAATCTTCAACTGAGTAATTTACGTTAATTAACGTGGAAAACATCGCAAGGAAAGAAGGGATTTTTACTTTGTTCTTTTTCCATTTTTGTTTTGTTTTGTTTTAATTTTTGGTTGTGGCATTGGAGGAGGAGTGATGACTTCTGGTTTCAACATGTTAGACTGAGGTGAATATTAGCATCTATGTAGAACTATTAAGGAAGAGTTGGATGCACAAAATTAGAGTTCAGATGAGAGGTACAAACTGGAGATTAAAATGTTGTTATCAGCAGACAAGTAGGATTTCACATCCTTAGTCTAGGTAAGACCAGGCTGGAAGCATATATAGGTATGAAAATTGAAACATTCGAAGAGTAAGGCTGTAGACAATAACGTTTAAAGGTTGTGTAGATAAGGATGAATCAATAAAGGAGGCTAGGAAGAAACAGCAGGAGTGGTAGAAGGAAAAGAACAGGAGTGTGAGGCATCCACAGCAGGAAAGCTTCCTAAGGTGGGAAGAGTGATGATGACTCTGTCAAATAAATGATGTTGTAGGTCCAGTCAGCTGAGGTCTGAGGTTGGCATTGCATGTGGCAATGTGAAGATAATTAATGGCTGAGAAAAACAGCATGTTCACTGGTCAGTTGTGAAGAAAACCTGGTTTAGAAGAAGAAATTGGGAAAAGAAAGATTTATTTTCTCCTTCCCTCCCTCCCTCCCTTCCTTCCTTCCTTCCTTCCTTCCTTCCTTCCTTCCTTCCTTCCTTCCTTCCTTCCTTCCTTCCTTCCTTCCTGTTAGTTTTGTAGAGTTCTGTCCTGCTTCTGAATGTAGTGATCTAGTCCTCGATGACGAATTCAGAACGACAGAGAGAGGGAGACTTGTTGAAGGGATAGAGAGGTCCACTCTGGTGTGAAAGTGGGGTGTTTTCATTAGATAGGAACAAAGATGGTTTGAAATCACAAAAGTGAAGGGAAGAATGTGTGGGCATGATGGTTTGTAGGTGGGTAGAGTGGAGGACAGAGTTTGTGTAATCTCCCTATTGAGGTTTGGATTTTCCTGGTAAAATGGGAAGCAAGGTCATGCACAGAGCATGAGGATAAGAGAGAGAAGGTATTGCACTATTGGAAATTTCTGAAGAGACAGGAGAAAGTGAGAAATAAGACTTTAGGTCCGTGCTATTCAGAATGTGGTATATAGACCAGTGGCATCAGTGTGACTTTAGAGCTTGTTAGAAATGAAGAATTGCCCCACATCAAACAAACCAGAATCTGCACTTTAGTAAGATTTCCACTTTATTTCTAAGCCAGCTTTTCTCAAATTTGCACACTGGAATGAATCAGGACTGTTTTAAAAATCTACATGCCCAGGCTACACCCAAGACCAATTTCATAACAATTTTTTGGAGATTGAGACCACAGCATCAGTATTTTCTAAAACTTCCTAGGTAATTTTAACATGAAATCAATTTTGATGACCAAATGCTCTGAGTATTTAGGCAAGTAAATAAACTCAGAAAAGCCCCCTAGAGGATAATGATCTTGTCTTTAAAGAGGCCAGTCTGCTACGTTGTGAGTTTTTCTCCAGCTACATATGGCTATTCAGGTGCAGGTGTGAAGAGGCAATGAAGTGGATTTAATGAGGGTTGAGGTTCTGCCAAGCAACTGAGAACAGCAGGTGATGTTCCACTTGCTGTCCCGCCTTCTCTCCCACCCACAATTCTCCTTTCCAACTAGAACAGCTCCCTTTGTATCTGTTCTACATTTTTACTTTCTGAAAAAGATTTAAAAGCAACTGTTCAAGAGTTAAATGCACTGAAATGTACTATGCCTTTCCCTTCTGTATTCATTAGATCAAGTGTCTGACGATAAAATGGGTTCCCATTGTGTATGAGTATGTGCACATGCAAGGCGTAAGATTGACTTTATTTTATTATTTAAACTAGAATACATTCACCAGTAAATCTGTGTGACCCTACATTCTTGAATATAATTTCCTTTATTTGTTTTGCCTTTCCATTTTTTCCTTTATTGATTTATATACATTTCCAACTTTTATTTACTTTAGATAATTTATATTTTCTAATGATATTTCTCTGAAATTTTCCAATTTGTCTTTGGGGATTTGTACATAGGGTTGCCTCAAAATCCTTTAATATCTTTTCAATTTGTCATGTCTAATTGTTTTATTTCCTTTTTTACCTTTTTATTATATTTTATAGAGTTTTGTCTATCTTGCTCATTGATTTAAAGATGAATTTTCTGGTTTTATGTATTTCAGTTTTCTCATTTTATAACACACAAATATATGTAAAACTAACATTTTGGCTGGGCACGATGGCTTGCTGTAATCCCAGCACTTTGGGAGGCCGAAGCAAGTGGATCACCTGAGGTCGGGAGTTCAAGACCAGCTTGACCAACATGGAGAAACTCCATCTCTACTAAAAATACAAAATTAGCCAGGTGTGGTGGTGCATGTCTGTAATCCCAGGTACTTGGGAGGCTGAGGCAGGAGAATTTCTTGAACCCAGGAGGCGGAAGTTGCAGTGAGCAGAAATCGTGCCATTGCACTCCAGCCTGGACAACAAGAGTGAAACTTTGTCTCAAAAAAAAAAACAACTAACTAACATTTATTATAGATAAATTAAATTGATCTGTAGGAAAAGGCAAAACTAGTCATGAGAGACAACCTATGCATATAAATTATATTTATTATTTTCTTTTTCAAAATTTGTTTTAATTTTTGTCATTACATAGTAGGTGTATATATTTCTGGGGTATATGAGATATTTTGTTATAGGCATGCAAGGCATCATAATCACATTATGGAAAATTAGGTATCCATCCCCTCAAGCATTTATCCTTTGTGTTACAAACAATCCAATTATATTCTTTTAGTTAGTTTTAAATGCACAATTAAGTTATTATTGACTATAGTCACTCTGTTGTGCTGTCAAATACTAGGTCTTATTCATTTTTTCTATTTTCTTGGTACCCATTAACCATCCCCATCTTCCCCTACCTCCCAACTACCCTTCCCAGCCTCTGATAACCCTCCTTCTACTCTCTATCTCCATGAGTTCAATTGTTTTGATTTTTAGATCCCACAAATAAGAATATGTGATGTTTTTCTTTCTGTGCCTGGCTTATTTCACTTACCATGATGAGCTCCAGTTCCATCCATGTTGTTGCAAAATGACAGAATCTGATTGTTTTTTATGGCCAAATAATACTTCATTGTGAATAAATCCCACATTTTCTTTATCCATTCATTGGTTGGTGGACAATTAGTCTATGCATATTCAATAGCTCTCTGTAAAGAAGCTTCTATGCATTTACGTACTGACTCTGTCTGCCTATTTGTACATAAAATGATCTCATATGACAGTCTTGATTATATCCTTGACTTAGTCTTAGCTTGACAGTATAGAGAGTAATGAAGGTGGGGATGGAGTTATGGAGATCAGGATTAAAATTCTCACTCTGCCACTGCTTTATGAGATTAAATGTAGAGTATTTTTTATACAGTCTGATAATCTTTCTTCTCAAGTATTTTCTGTGGAAAGTAGAGATGATCACACCTACCTCACAAGGATGATGAGAGGATTGTGACTGCAAGTACTTACCACCTCAAGAAATTTACACCAGTGTCAATGGCCATGTTTTGATTTTTATTATGATCAGAAAATTGTTTTTCAATCCCTCAGTATGCATTTCGTGTATTTATATGACTTAAAAAAAAATGTTTTGGAAGTACTTTTGGTGGATTAAAGGATTTAAAAGGTTTAAAATAAATAACTCTTCCTAAAATATAATAGTAGATATGATAAACAATACTTGATATTCTAATATCTCTTTTGCATAGATGAAAAATTCTGTTGTTTTAATGTGAATTTATTGAACATTTTAGGGTTAAATATTTATTCTTCAATGATATGGAAGAAGAATATACCCATGAAAAGTGCATAAGTCCATGTAGCTCCTTTCAACACAGATTCCTTGAGAGACTTAATCCCTACGGCAATGACTTTTCTTCTGTGCATCTGCCACTACTAGCTCTAAAAAACAGATCATTAAAATCATTTTTCTATTCTATGCTTCAGATAAAGACCTTTCATTAAGAAAGGCCTAATGAGAAAAATTAATTCAAATTCATTCACTATATGTACAGTGATTTTTCTTTAAACATGTTTTTGGCACATTTGGTAAACTGGGCATATGCAAAAGCAATAACTTGCCTTAGGAGAACTTGGCATTAGATAAACTAAATTGTGAAAAATCAGTTATTCAATAAGTAGAGTTTATGCCACACAGTTTAATGTATAGTGATCTTCATGATTTTCTTACATTTTCCTTGTTTATTTTTTGCTTTCTTGTGTCAGAAGCAGAGAAATAGGTTATATCTTCAGCTGTCACATTTATTTTAATTTGCCATTTATGTTTTTTTTTCAAAGATTCAGGTTTTCTCCAAACTCATTAATTCCCACATTTATCTATACTTAGTTCATTGTGCTTTTCAGTTTTGTCCAGTTTTCTTTTCCTATTTGTAACCAAGTAGGTTGAAAGGATAGTGAATGTATTTTTGTTTCTTTGTTTAATGTGGAAAACTTTTATGAATATGAACTTGCTTCTGAGTACACATTAACCATATTCTATGCACGTCAATATTTAGTGATTACTGATCATCAATGCCACCAAGTGCCACTGTCTTGTTTGCCCATCATGCTCCAGTTTCAGCATGCTTCTAAATGAACATAGTTAGTATTTTCTTTTCCTCTTTAACTCTATTTATTTATTAAAAAATACTTACTTGTTGATGTGCTGAACTAGATACCATAGACAAGATCGGGGGACATGGTCAAAATATAAATAAATACATGCATAAGAAGATGCTTTACAATTAAAACAGTGTGATACTAGCAAAAGAACAGACAAATCAATGAATGAAACAGTACAGAGAGCTTAGAAATTGACCCCCATAGTCGTAGCCAAATGCTCTTTGACAAAGTAGCAAGGGCAGTACAATGGAGAAAAGATAGTCTTTCAACAAATGGAGCTAGGACAAATAATTGATCATCCACATGTGAAAAGTAAATCTAGATACAGACCTTATACCCTTCAAACCTTCAAAAAAATCAACTCAAAACAGATCACAGACCTACGTGTAAATTGCAATATTATCAAACTCCTAGATGATAACACAGGAGAAAATCTGAATGACTTGAGTTTAACAATGATTTTTTAGACAAAACACCAAAGGCATTACCCATGAAAGAAAAAATTGATGAGTTGGACTTTATTAAAATTTCTAAAAAATCTGCTCTGCAAAAGACATTATGAATAGAAGGAGAAGATAAGCCACAGAATGGAAGAAAATATTTGCAAAAGACATATTTCATAAAGGTCTGTTATCCACAATATACAAAAAAATTCTTAAAACCCAACAAGAAGAAAATAGACAACTTCATTAAAAAATGGAGAAAGACCTTAATAGATACCTTAACAAAGAAGAGATACGGATGTCATGAAAGAAGCATATGAAAAGATGCTCGACATTGTATATCATTCAGGAATTGCAAATTAAAACAAGACACCAGACACACCTAGAATGATGAAAATCCAAAACACTGGCAGCATCAAATGCTAACAAGAATGTGGAACAACAAAACTCTTATTTATTGATTGATGGTGGAAATGCAGAATGGTATGATCACTTTGGAATAAAGTTTGGCAGTTTCTTACAAAACTAAGCATACTCTTGCCATGAGATTCAGCAACCACACTCCTAGATATTTATCCAAATGAATTGAAAACTTATGTCTACACAAAATCCTGCACACAGATGTTTACAGCAGTTTTAGTCATTATTGTAAAACTTGGAAGCAACCAAGATGTCTTTCAGGAGGTGAATGAATAAATAAACTGCAGTACATTCAGAAAGCATAATATTATTCAGTGCTTTAAAATAATGAGCTATCAAGTTATAAAAGTCATGTAGAAATCTTAAATGACTATTACTAAGTGAAAGAAGCCAATCTGAAGAAGCCAATACTTAAAAGACTGCATAAAATGTGATTCCAACTCTATGACATTCTACACAGTGCAGAACCATGGAGACAGTGGTAAATTAATCAATGCATGCCAAAGGTTAGTGAGGAGGAAGGGATAAATAAGCAGAGCACAGAGGATTTTTAGGGCAGTGAAATTCTTTGATATGATTCTATAATGTCAGTGGATGCATTCCATTATGCATTCGTCAAGATTCATAGAATGTACAACACAAAGAGTGAACCCTAATCTAAAGTGTAGGCTTTGGATGATAATAATGTGTCAATTTAGGCATGGCTGTGCATGTTTCAGGGCAGGAGGTATAGGAAACTATTTTCTGTGCAACTTTCCTGTGAACCTAAAACTACTATAAAAAATTTTTAAAACATACTTCAGATAAGTATTTTTTGAAGAAAATGGTTGAGGTAGTATGATAGGGAAGAAGGAGAGGGGGAAATTTCAATAGGCTCTGGGTTTTTTCTCTGAGGGTACATAACATCCTCGCATTTGGGTGAGTGGGGCTAATTTCCCAGTTGTCAGAGGTTGCTGCTGCTCTTGTGGGGACGATAATATCATTGCTACCATAATGTTATCAAATTGTGCCTGTGTGTCTATTTGCATGTGTTCGGGTGAAAAACTATTTTCAAAATTATTATTTTAAAGTTTAGTATAAATTATTTATTGCCTAATATGATCCTTTTGGTGAACCAACATGTACATACTTGCTAAAACAGAAAGTGCACTTTAATTAATTTGCATCTATTAACCAACATTATTTGTCATATTGCTCAAATTCTCTACATTTTTATTTGTTTCTGCTAACTTGTTCTGTCAATTTCTGCTGACTTGTTCTGCCAAAGACAGGAAAAGTATGTCAAACAATTTAGTATCTTTGTACTTCAAAAAACATTTTGTGAGTGCATTTCGGATACATGTGGATGCTTTATCATTCACCTCATAAATATTCATGATTGGAATAGCTCCATTGACATTTTATCTTAATTGACGAGTGCTTTCAAATTTTGTCCTTGACATATTTTAGTATCAAATGTTTGAGCAAATCAAACTTCGTTCCATCTTAGAGGTTTTTGCTTGTTTTGTCTTATTTTTAACTTCCTTTAGTCATAAGAATTAAGCAAAAACTTGAAATACTCATTCTTTATATGATTTCTATAAAGATGAAACTAAGTCAAATTACTTAAAATCAATTTCAGATTGTTAAAAAAAATAGAAAGACTTCTTAGTAACCTTTTTTAGGGTGAATAAAACAATTCAAATATCAACGAAAACACTAAATGCAGTTGTTATCACTCAATGTATGTTAATTTTGACAGGAACTTGATGGGATAATCCAGTCCAAATTTTAAAAAGAAAGAAAACCAAGACAAAGAGAAAACAGACTGGCATGCACATTCCTGGTTGAAATACTAATATTTACTTTATAGTCAAAGCACTTTCAGTGTCTGATCAAATCATGGTTTTGGTTTTACTATCTGATGCGCTTCAACCTTAGGGATCATTGTATCATGACATGTCTTGTTGGGTTGTTTCCATTTATGTATTTTGCCTGGCACATTGGTAAGTGTTAATATGCATATTTTTAGAATCCACACAGCAACCTAGTAATGGGTGTGGTCAAGTAAAAAAAATAATTATTTCTTGGTGGAATCACCATTTGTACAATGCAGCTCTATTGGAACTTCTTTGACCACACAGTGCACAGCCGAGATAGTCCAATTTTTAAAAAGAAACTTATTATACCAATTTTGCAAGCTCAAGATTTTAGAATAATTGGAAAAGCTTTGAGTTCTACTCATTGCTTATTGTCATTGCTGGCTTAAATTTATGCTCCATCGAGATAGAAATAAAAGGTAAAAAGCTTAATTATTTTGCATCTTATTTCATTATTTTCTTTTTGTCAGTGGTAATGAAATGAAACACATGTCTGAAGTTCGCAGAAAGACTCCTTAGTAATGACTTTCTTTAGGCATCATTGAGTTTTCTCATTTAATCAATAATTTTATTATTTTATACAGTGCTTTGCAAAGCACTCCCTTCTGTGAGTTTACATATACATGGATACACAACCAGTCTTGTTGTCTTAAAACATTAGTTCCTGCCAAAACCATTTATGTGTTTTTTAAATATTATAAATCCCCATGTTTATTTCCTATTGGTATGCTGTCTTTATTATATTATGGAATATCACTATTTAGATCTGAAGTTTTGACAAATGACGCCAAATAAATATATTGATTTATTCCATTATATTATAGGAAAAGTCCCTGTTGGTAGCAATGCCACTGAGCTTCAAAACAGTGGCCTTGTCAAATAATACATTTTCTCTGCCTCTTTTGACACATGGTATAGGATAGTATGCAAATTGGTACAATTCTACAGGACTGGAGGACAAAAGCAAAAATGAAGATTAAGCGGGGACATTTCCCCCATGTGTATTGCTAATACCCACCTAAAGGTAATACAAGGCATTAACGGATTATGTGAAATCTCCACTTGCAAAATTAAAAACAAAAATGTAAGGGAAAATGTGCTTTTAGTTTCTCTGACTTTCGTCAGAAACTTTTCACCTAAGTAAAGTTGACTTGCTCTTGTACTTCTTGAAATGTTTTCTGTATTTATGCTGAGTGATCTTGACTAATTTACCAGGGGCTCCATCTACCTCTTGAAGTAACGTTTGAAGATGTTTTTTGCTTTTATAAGAATATATACTTATATACAAAGGTATGATTTCTCTATGTGATAATCCCTCATCCCTCATACCACTTGTAAATGCATACATATATACATGTATATTTTGCACGTCACAGAAACCTCTGCTGTTATGAATCATCTTATAATTTGAAAGAATTTTAAAACTGCTTTTCAATTCAGTTCTTCTCCTATGGTTCTTACGCAAAGTGACTTCAAGAGTAATATCTATGCCTAATCAATTTCTGGAATAGAGATTGATTGGTGTTTTGGTCCTCACATGTCCACATGGCATTTTCCCTTGACAAATCTACAAAGACACTGATAGGATTATGGGTTGTGGATAAAGGAAATCAAGTCTGTTGGGGTTGGTGTATCTGCCTGGGAGAAGAGCCCGAATCCATTATTTTTGTAGGAAAGGAAACAGACATTTTCTGTGCTGCCATCATTCCCTATGTAGGCAATCCTCTTAGCAACTTCAAGTAAGTTTTGTATTTGATTTGGCTGATAAATACATTTAAGTTCAGGAGATTAGGTGACTTGTAAGTGTCTGAGAGAGGATCAGTATTTGGTTTGTCTGGGCTCTTGTGACTGCTTCCTCTCTTATTTTCTACGGGGGAATAAATATGATTAATTGGGTAACTCATACGATCTGTCTGTTTGTAGCAACTGGCAGACAAACCATTGAAACACATCTCTTCATACAGGAAAACTAGAAAAGATGGAGTTAAAGAATAAAAATAGCATAGTCGTTTTAGAAATCTAGATGTAAAAGAGGAAAAGACATACAAGGCTAGATGATGTTTGATTACGATACAGAACAGATTCCTAAAATGCTTAAATGTAATTAAAGATATAAAAAGGATAGAACAGAACATTAAAAAGTTATGAATATACAGCACTATAATTAGTTGCTTTTTTGAGACACAGCACTAGTTTCAGACTTGTCCATTAAAAAGTAAAAAAGAGAGAAGGCTGCTTATGAAGACAAAGAGGATCTAAATGCAGAGCTTGGCAGGTGGTTGCCATTGAGGAAGGATAAACACAGTTAGGATAGCCTTCGAGAAGATTCTCCAAATGATAAAATATTGTCTAGAGTGATAGGGAACTTTCACAATTTTATTGGCAATTTAATATAATTCAATCGCAGTCTACATCATCAAGACTTAGTATATTCAGTTCTATTTTGCAGAGAGTAATGAATCTGGAATTTATGTTTGGCAGTACACTCCAGAGAGCAACATTTCCCTTGATGCATCTGCTCTGATAATTTGCTCATTTGACTATACAAATGACACTGCAACTCATATGGAAAGCCAGTTATATAAGATTCCAACACAGCAGAGACCCTGCAAGCTTCTAAGACTTTCTCCCACTTTCAAATGTCACAAAGACAGATTCTTAAGAGTGTTTCTGAAAAAATATCGTCTTGGAATTGGTCCATCTTCAATTAAATTATGGTGGTGATCATCCCTATGAAGTTTTGAAAGTCACATCTCTTCTTCAAGAAGGCATTTTGTGAAAGGAAACCAGGATCAAATCTTAAAGGTAGACTCCTCTTCTTTTGAGAAAAAAACATGCAATTTTAAATCTTACAAACACTACTGATTTGAAGTTCATGTTCAATGTATTAAATTACAAATTTTAAAACTTGGCTTCTTTTAGCCCCTTTAATTAAACTTATAAATATTGTTTTTATTTATAAATATAGCAAATCACATCAAATAAGAACAATTCTTTTCAAGGGATCCTTTGAACAATATTTGTTAAATTCAAATTGAATAGTGTAAATAACCAAGCAGTGATACTATCTATATTGTATGTGTGAGAGGGGCTTAATACCTAGGTGATGGGTTCATAGGTCTAGAAAACCATGATAGCACATGATTACCTGTGTAACAAACCTGCACATCATGCATATGTACTCCAGAACTTAAAATTAAAATTGGAAAAGAGAGAGAGAGATCATTTACATAAGTCAAGTGTGAAAGCAGAGTTTCTCCCCCTCAGCACTACTGGTATTTGTCTCTGGATAATTCTTTGTGGTGGGAGCTAACCTATGCATTGGAGGATGCTGAGAAGCATCCCTGGTCTCTACTACCCACTGGAAGCCAGTGGTATTTCCACTCCAGACATGCCAACCAAAAATGACTCCAGACATTGTCAAGTATCCCCCAGGGAGTGACATTGCCCCAGTTGAGAACCATTATGTTAAAAATTTTTTTACAATTCTGCCGTTAAGATTTTTTCCCTTTTCACATATTTTTTATTATCTGAAATCTTCCTACTCTCACCTCTCAGAAAACGTAAGCTCCATGAGAACCTTGTTCATCTTGTTTAATACATGCAGACCCTAGCAACTTTAATAGTTCTTGGATAAGTGAATACAAATATAATTAAAATAAATCTGCTCATGCTGTATTTGACTGGATAAAGGATGTGATCAGATTAATAATATATGTAAATCTTTGTGAGTTATTCAGCTGTGTTTTCAATGGAATTTTATTGACCTTGTATAAGTGAACTTTACAAATAATATCAAGTGTTCAAACTTGCCCTATCTCCCCTCTGCTTATTGGGTTACAAATTCAACTAATAGCCCTTGTAGGCAAGGTTGTGGAAAAATAAGTAAGAAACATATTAAATACTGTGACCGCTTTGTGGTTTCTAAACTGGGAAAAACTACAGAATATCAAGATCCCTTGTCAATTGAAAAGGAAAAACACAATTCACATAGTTAAACTGGTTGTTTGGCTTTGATTACATTTCAGTGGGATGTTCTAAGAATGGATATAATGTATTCATACTTGTGGAGAAAAATTAATGGCAGACAAGCTCATAGACTTCAAAAGAATGCAAATTAATTAGGGCAGTTTCAGGACAGGCTATACAGGAAAACTGAAGAATGAAGCAAAATGAAGTCTCTGCTTTTGTTAACGAAGGTGATAGAGGGGGTGAGGATGTGAGTTCTAAGCTTGATCTGAAACTAGACATGGGCCAGACTCAGCAACAAGCAAAACTCTCAGCAACACCTGAAAACTAATGTGTTATTCAGGAAAGTGTGGATCCAGGGACTGGCAGAGATAAAACACCAGGCAACTAGTGAAAAAGGTCAGAAAAAGTAGGAATCACTCAAGAACAGGTACAGAGAAACTCTATCACTGGAAAACAGACATGGGGTAGCAGGAATTCAGGCTGCTTAGATGCTGGAGCTTAAACCAGCATCCAAATGTGGGAGCAGAGAGTCCAACAGACTTAGAGGAGTAGAAGGGGCTGGTGATAATGTGTTCCTAGTCTCTTTGGTATTCAGTTTGAGGGACTTACTTCCTCTGAAGAATCCCTCAACTGAGCTTCTAGTAGAGTCATCGCATGAGAAATGTTTTGGGCTACAGTTGCTAGCAGGTGTGCTCCAGCACCCGCAGGCTGGACAATGCCCTGTCCATCTCATTGTGGGGTTAGAGGAGGCACGTGCCATCTGCTGCTATTGGGAGACTAACAGGAAACTTGCTCCTGTTGTACAGAAAGTAAGGTAGGGAGAGAAGGAGGTAAGCAGAGAAGGAGAGAAGGAACGAAGGTGGGTGTAAGAATATGATGGGTAGTTATATAAAGATATTACATCATTCATGAATTTTATACAATATGCTTGAGTTAAAAGTATATTGTACAAAGTTGCAAATCCAGAGTGTGTGTAGAGTCCTTCCCTGTAACTTTTCTGTGGATATCATCATGTTTTGAGATCTTCCCAGAATTTTTCAGACAGACTTCCTTAGAACAGAGCATGCCCCCTCTACCTGTTGCAATCAATACTCTAGTTCCTGGAACAGACAAAATGTGATAAGCTGTAGCTCTTACAGAATGTAGTTTAATAAAAATCATTACCAGTCTAAATGTTTGAACTTTTGGGGAGGCTTTCTATGCATGTAAGCTATTGTCAGTCTTCTTTGATGACAAACTGATATGGGTGTCCCCACCCAAAACTTATCTTGAATTGTAGCTCTCAGGATCCCCACTTGTCATGAGAGGGACCTGGTGGAAGGTAATTGAATCATAGGGGCAGGTCTTTCCCATCCTGTTCTCATGTTAGTAAGTCAGTTTCATGAGATCTGATGGTTTTATAAAAGGGAGTTCCCCTGCACACGCTCTCTTGCCTGCCGCCATGCAAGACATGCCTTTGCTCCTCTTTTGCCTTCCACCATGATTGTGAGGCCTCCAAGTCATGTGGAACTGACTGTTTAGTCATGCTAAACAGCCCAATTAAGAGTTCTGCCTTGCTGTATCTATTTAATAATTCTTACCATTTCATTTGTCCCCTTTAAAAGTCACTTTCTTCTCCCAGTGCTTTCCTGAAGCTGCTTTCTCTGAGGCTGCTTATGTTACATCATTCTCACATCTTTGGCATCCCCAAGGAATTGGCCACGCTGTTCCTTCCCCTTTGGCATCAAATGAGCCCACTCAATTTTCCTGCTACTTCCCTTATTATGTAGCTGACACCATTGGTCTCTTTGCATCCCATGAGCCCTGACTATATTTCTGTGATTCCATTGCTGCAGACTCCTCCAAATGGATCCCCTCATCTGGCAGTTGCTTGTCTCATTTCCTTCCCTGCTTGCCTCTTCATGGTTTTGCCTGAGAAATCTTCCTTGACACATCCCTTGCACTTGAATCCTTGGGCTAGAGTGAATTCTGCAAGAACCTGAGACAAACACCATGTCTCTTTAAACCCCATCATTCCACCTATTATCACATCCTTAGACTCCGTCTTTGCAATCACTATCACATCTTTAGGTCTGTTTATTTCCTCCTGAACCACTTCCCTCTTCTCTGACCACCATTAGAAATCTGTTCCACTCCCATAGCTCTATCACCTCCATGACAACACATACCAAATCGCCATCCTCAATGCTAACCTTTCTCCAAAGCTCCCAATTGCATTATTTTCAATGAAATGTCTATAATTCCCACATTTAATATGCACAAAAGCAAATCTGTCTTGTCTAGGCCACACTGTCTCAAGAACTTGTTAATCATTTTCTTCCTCTTCTTTTCTGCAAATAGGGTAAAAGCAGCCCTCTCCACAGTACTGAGACTGGAGCTGAGGGTAGAATGGAAAGACTTAATTCTGGCTTTCATTCATGTGATGCCTATGCTTAAAGTTGCTAGTGTATCCCATAAGACTGTGATATTGGGGAGCTCTTGCACCCAGACATCTGTCCCCTTCACATGTCAAGAGCTCCACCCAAATCCAAACCCAATATCGTGTTAGGCAATCCCCTCTGAGCCAAAGCAGCTTGAAAGTCCCAATATTTACCTAATTCCTCTTGCCTTAGGTTTTTCTCAAAAACTATTGGTCTGGCAATTTGTCAGTCTTTCCAAACTCTTGAATCATTTAAAGATACCTTTAAAATGATATTTTATTCAGATTTTTAGAAATTCCTTTCAGTTAGAAAGGGAATTGTTTTGAATGACCCAGCTAGCATTCCTGGAAATTCCATGATTTCTCTTTTTTCCACCATTACTTCAATTCACACCCTTCTAATGCCATCACAGAATGATAAAATATCTCTAAATATGATTTCTTAAGTCATTTCTTGTTCCCACTCAGTGAATTCATATTCATCTGCCTGAAATACAGTTACGACACCTTCCTCCAATAC
Organism: Cacajao melanocephalus; assembly: GCA_963573385.1. Lineage (NCBI taxonomy): Eukaryota > Metazoa > Chordata > Mammalia > Primates > Pitheciidae > Cacajao > Cacajao melanocephalus. Next base: position 66,067 of record CAUYLG010017866.1, on the reverse strand, counting down.
AATTCTAACACTTTCCTCCTTCCACACTCAGAAATGGTCAATGTTGTTCCACCACCAAAGGAGTCATTACAGATTCCTTAAGCACAAAAATGCAAGTTTGTTTCCAGGACATGCCCTCATCTAATCTCCCACTTTCACCACTGTGTATTTAAAAGATGCTTCAAATAGATGAATTCCACATTAGCAAACCTTCTGTTTCTAAATATGTTTGTGCATACACCCCCTTTCTTCGGCACAGAGTGATCTTCTCAGCTTCTTTACAAGGCATCCTATTGCACAAAGTGCTTACCTGGCCTCCCATGCAGAGAAGCTCTCCTATTTCCTTGTCCCAAGCCTCTTTTACCTTCCATAATACTTGTATTGCCACGTTGTATTCCAGGACTGTGTTTAATATAGCTCATCATTCTGAGTACTGTTATATCACTATTAGGGTACCCTCATCTCACCCAGTTACACCTGGTGTAGTACATACTACGTATTGAGTAATCCATCCTTAATGTGAAGATTTCTCTTTTTTAAATGTACACATGGCTTTTTAGCAATGAGGAAAATTTCAATATAGTTGGTATTACTCTTACCAGAGTCAGCTGGAAAAAGCAGTAACCAAACCAGATGCTGAAGAATCATAAGAGGGGTGGGTAAATAATAAAAGTTGAACAGAAGTGGACTTTTAGAATAAAACTTGGGACAGGTATCACATGATAAGGTAATGTAAATCTAGGTTTTAGAACTATCTTTCTATGCCTGAGAGGAGGGAAAGAGCTCAGATCCAAATAAGAGAGACTGAGAGTGTATGTGTTCAGTGTAAAATTTGCAATGCTAAGCCTAGAACACAGTTTAGGATTGCAGATTAAGTAGGTTAAATAAAGTTTCCACTTGTTCATCCATTGTATGCAACCACAGAACTTTTCGAGGACAGTGGCAGGAATCAGCAGACCAAAATTAACAACTGCAAGTCATAAACTCAGGAAGACAAGGAACATTTGGCTCAGGGGAAAACAGAAAAACAAAGAAACAAACAAAAACCTGTTCCACAGAAGAGCACCATTCTCCACTGATATAGTTAGACTGTGTCCCCACCCAAATCTCATCTTGAATTGTAGCTCCCACGATCCCCATGTGTTGTGGGAAGGACCTGGTGGGAGGTAAATGAATCATGGGGATGGGTTTTTCCCATGCTCTTCTCATGATAGTGAATAAGTCTCATGAAATCTGATGGCTTTCTTAAAGGGTAGTTCTCCTGCACATACTTTCTTGTCTGCTGCCATGAAAGATGTGCCTTTGCTCCTCATTTGCCTTCCACCATGATTATGAGGCCTCCCTAGCTATGTGGAACTGTGAGGATATTAAATCTCTTTTTCCTTATAAATTTCCCAGTCTCAGGTATTTCTTCATAGCAGTATGAAAATGCACTAATATACCCATAAAGGACACTAACTTCTAACCATTGACTTAAAGCTATAGGGAAAGATAATTTGTAAACAGATCTAGTGAAGAAGAGAAGGCAATGATCATTGATTATAAAATTTTCTTTATTTATAATTTAGTATCATTAACATGCTCTGAAGGAAGAAAGGTTATTTGTTGTATTTTAATGAAAAAAGTTTATAATTGTCTAAGATTTTCTAGATTTGTATGTGACCTTGATCACTCTGTTTTCCTATGAAATTTTAAAAATTTGCACCCAAGAAGTCTTCTACTTAGTTATTGATTGCAATTGTAATGCACTCCTGTGTTGGCCTTTCATCCATGAATAGCAAGTGAGTGAATGAATGAATGAGTAATTAGTGGAATATTATATGAATTTCTTGTTTGCCTTTCTGCCTGCACTTAGAATAATGTTTAAATTAGAAGTGAAACTGGGTTTATTGTCTTCTCAGATATAGCATTGCTTTTCAATTTTATTCATAATTTTCTCCATGAGTTGCTCATTTTAGAAGAACCCTAAACAAATATCAAATTATTAGGCTAATTACTTATAATGTTGACTAATATTTAAATCCATATTGATAAAGTTTATTGTGTGTGTACATCTGGCATACAGACTTTGCCTTCATTCTGAGTTGCATGTTTTAGTATCATGCAGAGAGTGTAGCAAATTTACTGTAAGATTAGCCCATTCTGTGAGAAACATCTGTGTATGTGGAAGTCTAACATTCTTATCAAATGTTTATCTTCAGATTTTACAAAAGTCTAGCAAACTTTGACAACTTTTCTGTTTCTTGTCATATAAAATTTATTCCTTATCCTCTTCATCTTAGAAATACTGTTCAAATTGGAAATGATAATACAAATATCACATTGTGCTTATAATTTTAGACTATATACATGATCTGCGAAGCGATGCTGCACACTTCCCCCCGCTCTCGCCCAGTCTGATATCCTTTGGAGGAGTAAAGAAATTCTGTAAAGTAAAATTTTCCAAGTCAAATTAATTTTATACAAACATGTCAACTCTTTTTCTCAACACAAATAATTTGAAGATTTGGGGTGTTACCTCAGCATATTTATCTTCCTCTCTTAGTTACTTATGCTCAGATGTAAGAACTCATGTAAAGATCTGCATCAACTCTCTATCTACAAACCATAGGATGTGTTATGTGTTTGAGAATAAATTGGGATTAAAAGGTCTTCTATGCTTGCAACCTCCCTTCTCCTCCATTTAGATTTTAGAGTCCATCTTGTGGAAAATGGTGCCAGCAAAGCAAGTTCCAACCCCAGTTACCAAACTGGATGCATGAGAAACCACAGGCTTCCTTTCATCTTTCATGAAAAGAAAAGAAAACTGAAGGAGGTAAGCCTTCTGTGCATAAATTTTGAAGCCTCTGTTTGAATGCGAAATGAGATTCCAAGAGAAAGAAAGAACCAAATCCGGATCCGGGGCCATCTTGTGCAACGCCATCTACCTAAAGATCACCACTTAGAAAACGTCTGCCTTCTCTCTTGCATAGATGTGAATGAAGGAAGCAGAAAGATGTAGAGGGAGTCTTTTCCCATTGCTCATACCTTCTTAACCATGGAGAAGAGTTTTTCTTCTCTTGACAGGAAATAAGAAGAGGAATAATAAGACATAATTCTGCTACCACTATCAAAGAAATATATAAATAAGGACTCCAACTAATAGATATAGCTTAAGACATGAGTTTCTGAATATGTATGAAATCAATCCGTAAAATGATAAAAGCCAACCAAACTTAAGGTTAATATGTTTTCTAAATTAAACATAGTATATTTCTGTTTGTGTATTTCTGCCAACTGGATCATCAAAATTTGAAAATATTGACACTATCCACAGTTAGTGAAGGTGTGGAGGAAAATATTTTCAAAAAAATGCTGAGAGTATATCTTGGTACAGCCTCATTTGAAGGGCAATTGCCTAGAATGTCTCAGAATTTTAATTGTGTATGCCTTTGAGCCAGCAATGCTACCTGTAGAGGGATAGCCCATGGAAATACCTGTAGTGTACAAAGACAGATGCACAAATATCAAAGAGAATCTAAGTGACCACATGTAAGAAATGATCATATGAGTTTTAGTGTACCCAGACATGGGCAACCTATTAAAAATAATGGTTCCTGTAGTATACTACCTAGTAGTAGGAAAAAACAACAGAGAAAGTTGCAGATGAATACATACATTATAGAAAGTATGAACCAAATCTATTTTTGTACTAGAAAGAAAAAAGATATACTTTTGTGTCTGTGTACCTATACACAAAGAAATGAATATACACCAAACAAGAATAGTTTATACTTCTAATATGTGACTATGGTGGACTGATTTGAAGGTGCTTCTTTTGTTTTTTAAGCATATAGACACTTTCTTTTTCAATATGCATCACCATTTTGCATTAAGACATACACAGAATTTAAAAAAAAAAATGTGCTGCCAGATGTGAAGTTTCTAAAAACACTCAGAATCCATGTAATAGAAAATAGTTGGGCATTTGCCTGCTGCCCATTGAAAATACAAATCTCAATGGGTGGCGTGACAGCTATATTTAGCTATATATAGACTCCTGTCTTGCTTAGAGGAAGCAAATCCACCTAAAACCAATCTGCCCCATGTTGTAAGGTTCAAAAGCTTATTCATTCTAAAATAATCCTGAAAAGAAAATACTTAATCACAGTTTGGAAAATACTTAATCACAGTTTGGAAATGCTTAATCACATTTAAGAAAATACTTAAATCACAGTTTGGAAATGCTTTGCATGTAGAAAACAATTGTAAAAATAAGTGACTTTTTCTCTACAAAATTTCAGGAATATAATATCTGTATGAATGTTGCTGCAGATTATCTGGTGTCATGAATGGTGTAATAATAAGGCTGCCTATCTGACAAATCTGCCAAATGCAAACAGAGCTTTTAATAAGAGTATTAATCAAGAGTGGGGAGATATGTCCATTATAAAAATGTTGCCATAGAAAAAAAAAATAGCAACTACAAAAACTAAGTATAATATAAAAATTTAATACCTGTGTAGAATAATTCAAGACTTTGCACTAACCCTGCTTTGTATCATTCTATATCCATTGATTTTCAACATCTTGTTATACACCATAAATAAAAGTTTGTTTCTTTCACTTCTGCATGCCTGTTTTCCCACAAATTACCTTCTACTGATAGTCATAGATTATTCAGGAAGAACAAGATAATGGAATCTTGTTTTTGAGTAGTTTTCTTTATTCTAAACATTCCATCTGTCTAACTATATTTATGGTATGTAAAACACCTGCTTTTATTTCCAAGGGACCAATCTAGTTCTAAAGTCACAGCTGGTGATAGTCTGAGAGGGTGTTCAGATACTATTTCTCAAGCAGGGCAGATGGCTATCAAAAGAAACTTTGTAATTTTATTTTTTATCACCATCAAGAAATTTGGACAAACTCACAGGACTAGAACTGGGAATACTTCAACATAAACAGTACAGGACTACACATGAGGAATAATCATAGGTGTGTGACAGTGGAAGACATCAAACACTAGGATTCCTAATCTCATAAGAATAATGGCAGTAGAGTCAATACTTGAGACTAAATGGTATATGAGCAATGATTTCCAAGAGCCATACTGAACTAAACAGTTAGATGTAACTAGCTTTGGCCAAGTCTCCTTCAGAACAAGCAATGGCAGAGAACACTCCCCTCAGTCTGTAAAATGAAGGTAGAAATGACACAGGTAAGTTTAAATTGATCTGTACTAAGATGAGATGTCCAGACCAATAGATATTTTGGGTTCAAAGGTAGGGCTACCAAAAAAAAACGATATTGACAAACTGTTGGAGACAGTGATATGGACAATTCCTTATGTAAAGAGCAAAATTAACTCTAAAAGTTCACCTGCTGTGTAACTAACTTGGGTAAAATCACCTTGGAAGGTGCAAAAAATTCTGATGACCCACACCATAGATTTGTTGGTAAACCAGATCTTTCAACCATGGGAAATCTAAAATGCTGCTTCTTTGTCTCTAGGCTGTGTGAGTTTGCTGAAACATTCCACACGTGTAAAACCAGTAAAACTGATAAAATGTACAAGAAAGACGGCTCTAAAAATGAATGAGAGAGAAGAAGAATATAGATAATGAAGAGAAATCGCAAAATTAAAGGTATTAGCACTTTTGACCTCATTAGCCCGAGTGAACTAATCTAATTATAACAACTGTAATGTCACCCATACTTGTTTTGTCTGTTTTGTATATCGCTTTAAGCATTAAGAAAACCAAATCTATCAGACTGTGATTTTAATGAAATGATTAGAATAATTTGATTATGTGTGTAATTAATGTTTAACTGTCTATGGGAATCTGATTTGTTAAATTGATTAGTTTTTGCTTTATTGGTTACATAAATAAACGTGGATATTTAGGAGAATGCTATAGAAATAAAAATAAACTAGATCAAAAAGTAAAAATAGTGGTGATCTTAATGCACATAAACTTTTGAGATATTAAGTAATTTCTCAACACTAAAAAGGGCAGATGCTTCAGTATTTCACATTATTTACAGCTAGTACAAGTTGAACTCTGAAAATACTGGTAAAGGAGGGATAAAACTAAAGATGCAATGCTTTCTGGAATATGGTAAATACATAATATAAATCTGAAGGATATAATGACTAGTTGAAAATACTGTAGTTTCAAAGTATTTAAATCTAGTGATAGGAAGCAAAGACGATCACTCCATGGAAGAATTTATTGGCTATTAGTAGAATTCATTCTTAAGAGAGATATTGACACTGAAAGGAAAAATTTGCAATATAATTCAGCAATTAAAGGAATAAGTTGAAAGAATTAAAAATCAAATGATAAAATGTAATATTGGCAAATATATTACATATATTTTATCATACATCTAGATGGGGTATGGGGTCAGTTGAGGACAAAAGAACATTTTGAGGGTTTAAGAGATGGTGAAGATGAAATCAGTGTTTGGTTACAGATATGTTAACTTTGAAGATGCTTCTGAAACAACCAACTTGAGGTATTTTGTAAGCAGTTGTAGAAACTGGTCTGGGACCATATGGTGGTAAGTCTGGACGAGAGCTAGAAGTTGGGAGTCCTCAACTGATGGATTGCATTTGATGCTTGCATGACTCTGCTTAGAAGAGTGAGCAGAAAAAGCAGAGGGTTCACAAGATCATCTGAAGAGCTCTGACCTTAAGAGGTTGTGCAGAAGCAAAGAAGGTGACATTAGACACCTAAAAGAGCACCAAAGGACTTAGGAAAATGGTGGGAGGGTGCAAGTGTTTGGAGACAGCATACCAAATACTGCAAGGACATGAAGTAAGATCAAGAATGAAAAATGTACCCTGCATTTGTCAACTCACACCTCTTTGATATCTCAGCAAGAACAATCTTGATGGCATGTTGGGAGCATACACTACACCAGGATGGAAGAAGTGTTCCTAGGAAATGAGTAAACAGTGGTGGCAGTGGTACAACTCCCGAGAAGTTTGTCTTTGAAGGTGAGGAGAGAGATACGGTGGTGCCTTAAGAGGAAAGTGGAGCCCAGGGAGGCTTTTATTTTTCACATGGGCAATATTGAAGCCTGTTAGTGGTGGAGAGTATGAAGGAGAAAGGGAGAGGTTGATGATGCCAGAGAGGGTCTATAGATGGTGGAAAGAGCTCCCTGAAAAGGTAAGAGGTGATAGGCTACAAAGTCAACACACATTTTGGGCTTTGAGAGAGGGAGAGACATTCTCTCCATTTTGTAAAAGGGGAAAAAGGGAAGTTGGATGCATTGATCATGAGGAGGTGGACTCCCTATTAGATGCATTTTATTTCCTCCATGGTGTGGAAGATGAGGTAATAGGCTGATTCTGAAAAGAATTGAGGTAGCATGATAGGTAAGTAGAAGAGAGAAGGAACAAAACTGTTATCCCAGTTTTGGGGAAAGTGAAAGGTGAATTTACTAGCAAGCCCTGACTACTGGCTCTTTTTAAGAGTTAAAATTAATTTAATAGAATTTGAAAACTAAGATTTTTGCAAAATATGACTATAATAAACATATAACCTATATTTTATAAAGTCTTAACCTTTAAGGGTTAAGTGATTCTACCATATGAGGTAGAAAGACAAATATTATCATTACTAATCTTTTAAAAAGGTTACTACCAAATGCTCTATTAGTTATTAATAGTATTTTTCTGGGAATGGTAATGGAATTTGGATATTCATTTTCTATTAATGGCAATGGTAAAGCAGTATTCTCTAATGACTTTTAAAACTTGCTCACCAACACTACTGTTCTATATACAGAATGTTTCATAGAATTTCATATCAGAAATAAAACTTTTGATTGGGATATTTCCTGGTTTCTCTCCCAAACTCTCACCCCTCATTTCTTCCATTTTTATCAACCTACCTAACCACTATCTAAGCCAGGCAGCCATGGCAACAGCAGGCATTGCTGCCATCCTAGGCTTCTTCACTCCATAACCTTCCAGCCTCCCACCTGTCCAGCTCCCACTACCATTGTTGTTGTTCTCTGCTTGCAGCTGCAGGCTATTTCATTGTGATAGGATGCCATAAAATCACAGTACTGTTTTCACTAATTGTCAAAATACACAATGTCGGCTAGTTTCTTGCATTTTCTCTGGTAGACCCCCACTTTTTTATACCTGTTCCAAATTTAGATGATTTGCCTTTTATTCTGAAAGACAACAGACCTGCTCATGTTTCTCTCCTTTGTTCCCAAATCCCTTTGTCACAGCCAGCTTCTCTCTCTTCCTAAGATCGTGCTTCTCTTGAAGAGTTCTGTCACACTCTTCCATCAATGCTTTTGATCTGCCCTATGCCAACTTTCACCAGAAACTCACTCAACAAATGGACTCCCTATGTGTTCTCTTCCTGTTCTCCATTCTCTGGCCCTTCTTTGTTTGCTGACAAATATGCCTCACTCTTTTATTCCCATCGTCCTACTGTCCCCAACCCAAACGAATTTCTATTCACACACCTAACTTTCTTTTTAATATCAAAGATCTTGAAAAAAGTTGGTCTATAAAATACAGCAATGTTGTCTGTATAATCCGTCACTTATTACACACCTAGAAACAAATGCGTATTCCCATCACCATAGAAATCACCATCTTAGCTTTGCTTCTCAAAACTTAATGTGCATACAAATCACATGTGATTGTAGTTAAAAACCTGTTTTTTGTTTAGTAGCTGGGGGAAGGAACCTGAGAGTCTTCATGTCTGATAAGGTCCCAAAGGATGCCCCAGGATTGGCTTATGGACCAAAATTTGAAATGCAAAGAGCCAGTGGATTATCACCCAAAGTTTTGTTAAATTTTTTTATCCAGGCTGTCATTTGAAGATTAAACCTAAAATTGTGTCTACCTATTTTTATCCCTTTTTCCTCTTTAACTTATTGCTATTTGTCTTCCAACTGCATCTCTCCACACAATCCGCTTTCTTTGGTCATCTCCACTGTGTCACATCCAGTAGATTTTTCATCATCATCTCGCTGGTTGCCTCTGCTGAATTCAACACAGACTACTCATACAGTGAAAGGGTACAACTCTGGCTTCCATGGAGGAAGAGATTCTCCTTATAGCATTACTGTGTAACATTTATGTTGTGCTTTCAAAAATGCCAAGTCATAAAATGGTTTAAATATTTACCTCTTTCCATATTGTTTGAGCCTCAGGCCAACAAAGTGAACATACGACTTAAAACCGAACTGTCAGGATATCCAGCCCCTATGCCCACAGCAGGTAAGGGATGGTACATGACTTAATCATGCCCAACTGGAATTCTCTCTTAGACTTTCTTTTGGGCCTATTTTAAAAAACAAACAAAAGAAAACACATATTCTGTGGCTGTTAATATGATAGAATGTGAGTTTTGCTCTGAGAACAGCCATCTCACCCACCATCTATACATGATCTGTTGTGAAAACAGATATTTGAATGCCTTCATTTCAGCTGCTGTGCCCAGGTGGCCAGGAGATAGCCCTAGATTGTACAGCTATATGTATTTGTAATTCATTTCCCTTTCTTTGATGTCTCTGTTGCTTGTGGTAATTTGTGTTGGGCTTCCTTCATAAGCAACAAAAAGTTTTGACAATAATCTCTCTTATAAATAATCTCTTATCTATAGATTCGTATAAGAAAAAAATAGCTGAGAAAACGACACGTCTACAATAGATACAAAAATTTGGATACAAACAATCTTGGTAACTGTTTTTAGGTTTATAAATTACCAGTTTAACAATTGGGAAAATAATAAATTAGCTATGTTTCCATGGGCTTTTTTCCTGTTTGGGTTTTGTTTTGTTTTGTTTTGTTTTGTTTTTTGAGACAGGATCTCATTCTATCATACACGCTGGAGTGCAGGGGTGCGATCATAGCTCACTGCAGCCTGGAAATCCTTGGTTCAAGCAGTCCACCCATGTTAGACTCCTGAGTAGCTAGGACCACAGGTATACATCACCACAGTAAGCTAATTTAAAGAAAACAATTTTTTTTTTTGTAAAAATAGGATCTCACTATGTTGCTCAGGCTGGTCTCGAACTCCTGGCCCCAAGCAATTTTCCTGCCTTGGCCGAGTCACTAGGATTTTAAGCCTGAGTCACCATACCTGGCCAGCTATGTTTTCAATGTCTAAAATGTTACTTGGTACCCTACATATATATAAGAATTAACACATTGGAAACATTCAGCATTGTATTGCTCTTCCTGAAAAAATTTTCAAAAGGTTAAAATAGATGAAAGTAAAAATGAAAAGAAAAAGAAAAAGAAATTTCTCTTTACTGTGTTTTCCTAAAATAAAAAAATCTCCAGCTAGGTGCAGTGGCTCATGCCTGTAATCCCAGCAATTTGGGAAGCTGAAGCAGGTAGATCACTTGAGTCCAGGAGTCCAAGAACAGTCTGAGCAACATGGCAAAGCCCCATCTCTACCAAAAAAAAATTAGCAGGGTGTAGTGGCACACACCTTTGGTCCCAGCTACTTTTGAGGCTGAGGTAGGAAGATCTCTTGAGCCTGGGAAGTGGAGGCTGCAGTGAGCTGTAATCAAGCCACTCAACTCCAGCCTGGGTGACAGAGTGGAACCCTGACTCAAAAGAAAAAATTTAAAAAACAAAAACTCTAATGCCTTTTTAGAAAAATAGGCAAAAGACAGTGAGAGAAAATTTACTGAAGAATTTTAAAAAGTTAAGAAATTATGTATACAGCATAGAATACTATGTAGCCATTAAAAAGAAGAAAATCATGTTCATTGCAGCAATATGGATATAGCTGGAGGCCATTATCCTAAGTGAATTAACACAGGAATAGAAGACCAAATACTGCATTTTCTCACTTATAAGTGGGAGCTAAATATTGGGTATTCATTGACATAAAAGATGGCGACAGTAGACACTGGGGACCACTAGAAGCGGGGAGAAGGAGAGGGAAAAGGTTGAAAACTGCTGGGTACTGTGCTCAGCACCTGGGTTCTGGGATCATTTGTGCTCCAAACCTCAGTAACACCCAATATACCCAGGGAAAAACCTGTACATGTACCCCCAGAATCTAAAATAAAAGTTGAAAAAAATTAAATAGATTTAAAAATTGGTTAATTTTTTTTGGCTATTACTGAGCATTTATTCTACCAAATCATTTTTTTTTTTGAGATAGGGTCTCATTCTGTTTCCCAGGCTAGAGTGCAGTGGCATGATCAGGGGTCACTGCAGCCTTTACCTCCCGGGCTCAGGTGATCCTCCCACCTCAGCCTCCCAGGTAGCTGGGGATACAGGCCCACACCACCACATCCAGCTAATTTTTTGTACTTTTAGAAGAGCTGGGCTTTCACCATATTGCCCAGGCTGGTCTTGAACTCCTGGGCTCAGGCAATCCTCCTGCCTTGGCCTCCCAATGTGCTGGGGTTACAGGCATGAGCCAGCACGCCTGGTCTGCCAGATGAACTTTAACATCTATTTGTCACATTTTGAAAACCAAGGTTCTGAGTGTGACTGACATTTGTAAAAATTGTGGTTTAATATATGAGTACTCGACACCATATACAATGTAATTTTCCAATTCAGCAACATGATATGTCTAGTATCACATAACCAGATTAATGTGTAGAGTTTTTGCATGTATCTTGCACATTTTCTGTGTAATGGCATTTTTTTTTTTGCTATTGTGATTGCATTTTTCTACTTTTTAAATTTCTGCTGATATAAGGTATTATTAATTTCAATATATTCTCATAGACATTTGAGTGAACTCTTTAACTTCTCATATTACTTTTTCAGTTGATTATATTGAAATATTTAGGCATTTAGTTATTTATTTATTCCTCAATTACTGAGGACCAGAGGTGTGCTAGGTCATGTGCATGGTGCTAGAAATAATTTACAAATATAATTATTAGGTTTTGAAGGGAAGGCGAGGGTTAAAGAAAGACACACACACACACACACACAGAAAGAGGGCAGCTCAACAGCAAATGCAGGCTTTATGTCCAGCATAAAACCTACAGAAGTGGGGGACCAGCTTAATGCCAGAGCCCACTGCTTTTTACAGGCTGGGGAGACTTACAGGTATGGGTGGGAGGGGTTTGGACATTATGACTTGCTGCCCGGCAGGATATTGATAAGATGTTCCTATGATGAGGCTCTGGTCCTTGTTCTGGTGGGATGTCTTTGTGTTGTTCCTTGGACCTTTGCCGAGCAAGATATGATAGGGATGTTTCTTTATTTGGGGCTTTGTCTGCTTTCGGTCAGGTGGTTAGGCAGGATGTTTCTCACGGCCTGAGCCCCCACGAAATGTTTCACGTTGACCAAGATCTGCACAATAGCGAGGAGCTTACATGAAGGTGCAGTTTGGACTAAAATTCTTGCAGGGTTTGCAAAATAGCGGGGAGCTTACAAAATGGTGCAGGTTCAACTAACAGTAATGATTCCAGTATTTTTTTCATTTTATTAATTTTTTTGTTTTTCTTTGTTGCTACATTTTCTAAGTCTTGCAGAAGAGTGTGTGGAATAGCAGAGATTTCAGGCACATGAGCCTTACCCCTGATTTAATGGGAATGCTCCCGTGCTTCATGACCCGGAATGAGGCTTGCCGTTTGATTGTGAGTGAGCTTTTGAATGGTATTTCATTGAAACTTATTTTTTATTCTTGAGTGTAGCTATTTTATTAATCTATCATGCACATTGAAAGAAGAGCATTTTCAAAAGGATGGTCTGCTTTGACCAAATAAAACCAGAAAAAGGTAGTGTTGTGTCTACAAAAGAACTGTATGGGGATGATGTCAATCTCTCTGATACAGCACCTGGAGCATTACAAACAGTCCCCACAACATCAAAAAAGACTTTTCAACTTTATTATTATTTTTATTATTATCGATGTTTCTACATTATTTGTGCCAAAAGCGTATTAAACTAATCCAAAAGGAAAATCTTCTAAACATCAGTCCCAATTGCACCACTACCACCAGACAAAACAAAACTACTGTGAGCTAATGTCTCTAACAAGGTTTTCAAAACAGCAGCTGGGCCAGCATGGCACAATCCTGTAATCCCAGCACTTTGGGAGGCCAAGGTGAGAGGATTCCTTGAATCTTTCCAGGAGTTCAAGACCAACCTGGGAAACACAGCAACACCCCGTCTGTACAAAAAAAAAAAATTAAATTAGCTGGGTGTAGTGGCATGTGCTTGTAATCCCAGCTACTCAGAAGGCTGAGGCAGGAGAATCACTTGAGCCCAGGAGTTCAAGGTTACAGTGAGCAATACATTCACTGCATAATGCCACTGCACTCCAGCCTCAGTGGCAGAGCAAGACCCTGTTTCTAAAAATTAAAAAAATAATAAGAAAAAAGGCAGCTGATTATGATTGAGCAGGCGTCATTCATATCAAAGTCATTGAAGATGTGCATTACAATAGCAAAAATGCAATAACTTCCCAGCAAATGGCAATAGACCTCTTGAGGAAACAGAATCACTTTTTTTTTAATTAATGCAAGGATATCATTGGGAGTGAGGATGGCATTGATTGTGGTACGCTTTTTGTGAGGCCATCTTCCCTATTAGTCTATAGAACAATAGACTATTCTATTTATTTTTGTAATTTAATAAAATCCCCATTTTTAACCTTGGTTATTGACTCATTTACTTGTTACTGCTTTCTTATCCAGTATAACAAATATTCCATTAAGTCAGGAACCTGCTTTATTTGTTCACATCTACATATCAAGTGTCTAGCACAAATCCTGACTCATAGTAAATTCTCAATAAATATTTATGGAATAGACCAGAAAGCAATGATTAAATACTTTCTTTCTGATCCTTCTAATCCATAGGAATATTTCGCAAGTCTCTGATATTTTTAAATGTACATTAAAACTACATTGATACCCTGTCAATCTTCCCAGTTATAGTCAATAATGTAATGACATCATTTAAGATGATATGGGGGCTAACCAGTGAATTGTAGCCACTAAGCAAATGTGATAGATCAATATAGAACATGAATTGTAGAAAGGTCTTTAAGCAAAGTATTTTACAATGTTGATTGCATATTCTAACTCCATATGCATTCTTTTCTAACAGCAAGTTAATTATATTTCACTAACAGAGATAGTGAAGGCATTGTTAAAAATATAATGTATATTGTTATATAAAATAACAACAACAAATGAAAATGAAATCAATTGCACTTTTTCATGCTAGTAGCCTGGCATACTAAATTGTTCAAGGACAAATCTAGCCAACTGATTTTATGTTTATTGTTGCAAGGTGACAATGACCTGTGTTAGATATAAAGTATATTTACTTCATCTGAATGTCTACAATGTGGTTAAAAAATAAGAATACTTTTTGGTTTATATAACTAATTGATTAAAGAATTTCACCATGGAATTACTATCACCATTGTGGTAGCTTTATATAGATTAAATACATCAACTAAGGAATTTTTATATGTAGCACTCTTATGCCAGGTAGTCAAACACAATGTAAACAGAAAACAACCATGCTTTTGAGTAGAAATTATTTCTGTGAGATATTCTGTAGCCATAAAGTTAAATAAGACATATCTAAGACTTAAGAGGAGAAAGAAAAGGAAATTATTTCAAATACAGTACTATTTCTTTTTGGACGCCATGTTTTTTTTTAAAGTCTTCTAAACACAAATTGAGAATTTCAGTGTCTGTGTTGTTCTAAGTTTGCATTAGAATGCTTTCAAACTGCAGATTGTGATCCATTAGTGATTGTGAAATTATTTAAGTATACCATGATAATTTTTACAAATAAAAATGGAATAAAAACCTCAAAAAACATACACATAATAAAAGTGAGTGTTTCATAAACATTTTTATTTACATAAGTACACATTTACATATTTATATTTGCATATGTATACCTATATGCATATGGAAATATATGTGTAAAATATATACATATATGTATTGGATTACCTTATAAAACAGATTATATTGAAGAAAGATTGGAATTCATTGGAGAAAATGTTGTACCAAACATTAGAATACATAGGAGACTATAACATGCAACCAAAAACATAGTATAAAACCAAAACCAATTCAAATCCATTCATGTATTCAGTTCTTAGTGTGTGAGAAGGATTTTACAAAGACTCTCAGCCAGAAACAACTTTATGGTGAAATGTAGGGAATGATAATGTGATATCACTTATCACATGTGGAATGATCTAATGTGCCATTTGATCTCCTTCAGCTCCTCTTCTCAGTTTCTAAGTGTGAAGGATGTTGTATTTGAAAGCGGATACTCCTGCTCTGTTACTGTACACATAAGTTCTAGTTAAGCACCAGGTTCCTAGTTGGGAGGCAAATGACAACATCTCCTGTTTTATAGATAAATGTCAAAGCTGCATATCTGTAAATGCCAACCTAATCAAGGCCCGTTTATGTTTCCTAACTTTTTAATGCTTACTAGCAACAGACACCAGCACATCTTACTTTCAGACAAAAGGAGAAGCAGCAACCATGCACCTTCCTCAAGCTTCCTGGCCCTTTCACATTGCTTGTGTGGCCTAAATTATCTCACATGTTCATTTTCTTGGTTGCTCAGGTGAGCTCTGTGAAGGCAGGGATCCACAAAAGTGCCCAGTAGACTCTTTGCATGGCCCAAGTCCAAGCTTGCAAAGCAGAGTTTACGAATCAGGGATCCACCTGCAGGGTGGGTCCTTCTGAAAAAAAAAAATAAAAACATGAGCTTGGCCATAGCTGGAAGGTCATGTTGCAAAGCCATTGAGCCCATCGAGGGAGGGCTGATATTCTTGGATTGGCTGGAGCTGTGGGGCTTTCCATAAGAGTACTCATATGCACTCTACTAGGTCTGCCCACAAAAGTGAATCTGACTGTATAGTTAAAGAGCATTTGTAAACTCAGTGAAATCGGGCATTACATAAGTGCTGCTTTATCTTGGCACAGTTAAAATGCAGCTGCTGTGACATGTTTTAGGCATGTGCATATGTACATACATATTTATGTGCAAGTATGTTCATATTCATGTTTTTCACAAATTATCTTAATTCAAGATTAAGTTGGATGTGATATTATGATTTGTCCATGACTGTGTACTCAGAAATGCTTTGTAAAGTATGAAAAAAATTAAATCATATTTTTCCCCTCTAAGTCAAATGGGGAAATTATACTGAGTTAGGGGACATGTGTGAGGAAAAATAAACACGTGTGTTAGCATTAAGTAAGCAGAGCTTTGAGAGAAAAAATGAAGTGCAGAGCTGAGCAAATACATGGTGAATTCTACCCAAGGAAACTGTTAATTTGCAAATCAGAATTATGATAACTGTTTAAAAATCTGTCCACTTTTCATGAACTACAATTATTGTCTTCCTTCCTACTTTGAGTTATTTAGATAATTACTTTAACTTTTGATTTGACTTTGCTATCATGTAGACGAAATTTAGGCAAGAAAAATCCTGAAACACTGATCTTCCATAGTTATTGGCTCCCTAATTGTAAAAGTAATAGACTGGATCCAAAAACTTTTTATGACAAATATTTATAAATATAAACATGTTTTTATTTAATTGTATTTCTTTTTTAATCTTCCAAAAAAAATTAAAAGCCTAATCACTAATATCTGTGTATTTTGAGTGTTCAAGCTTGTTTAGAATCAAAATTTAATGCCCAGAGTGGTGTGACTGTATCTTTGCAAGCTTCTGGTATACATACCTTGCACCTGATATTGAGAAGCCAGAATTAACAGTTTCTTTCTTTCTTTTTTTAATATATGGCTTGCTCCTTTCGAGCACTATTTAACTTCAAAACCAAATCTATTTTCTCTAATTGTCAATGGAAGCAGTGGGTTACCATAGTTACAAATTAAAGCATGTTATTGAAAAAAAGAAAAAGAAGACTAATGACATTTTTAATGACAGATTCAAAGATATAAGGAAATTGCCCCCACAGGGAATTAGGAATTTATCAAGCCATCAATCACAGTAATTACCCTGCAAACATATCAGTATCTGGGTCAGAAAGTCCTTTCAAATTTTCTATATGCCAGTTCTATAATGCCTCAAAATTTTGATCCCACAAGTGAGGCAGATCCTGTTCTGAATGCCTATTTTCAATTAGTATGGCTGCATGCACACACATTCCAGCAAAGATAAGCAGAGCGTGCTTGGTGGTGTGCTCACAGGAGAGTTTGGCGTACCAGCCCCAGAGAATGCCTAGTGTATACCAAGTATGTGTTTCATTACATCACTGTATTTCCCTCATGTTAGAAAGTTGCTGCCAACTGATATGTCAATGATCTTACAATATTTTTAAAGAAAAGTACCATCAGCTGGGTGATGAATTAATATTTACAACAAACCCCCAAGACACAAGTTTACCTATAACAAACCTGCACACATATCCCTGAACTTAAAATAAAAGTTAAAAAGAAAAGTACCATCCATCCACAGGGTCAAATACATATGTAGTAGATACAAGATACTTCAAAAAAATCTTATACAATCAGATTTCATTTTGCAGTTTACATTTCTGCAATTTAAGGGTACATCAATAAGGAATATATTAAAATACACTGTAACATACAAATAGAATATTCATATAAAATGATCAAAGGAAGGGGTAAGAAGAAAAGTATTAAAACTGAAAATTTACAGTGAATAAGTAGACATAATAATGAATTGAGACTCCATCCACTTCATGTCACTTATGGAAATAGATAAAGATTAAACTACATGTTTTCTAGAGTAGGAAAAAGTACATACCACAGGGACCATCATTACTCTAGAGTGGGTCTGTGCAGAACCCCTCAAAAAGAGGCCATTGTTGGTGTTTACATGCTAAAAATTGTTTATTTTGGGCTTCTGAGAACCATAAAATCGATTCAAAGAATAGTTTCAAAGGGTAAAAGGAGAAATCCATGACAATTAAAGACATGCAATTAAATTGGTTTGTCTTTAACTGCCTTTTAGTGATCAAGAGTTCATGCTTGACAAAATCTCATAAAAACAGATTTAGGATTTAAGACAGTGTGAGTAAATTAGTACAAGCCCATACACAAGTCCTCAAAGTGATGGACAACTACTCAGAAAGTAAAAGACCTGGGATCAGTACAACATGATTTAAAAATGAGAAGTGAATGATTATTGTGAATTTAATTATTATTTGCTAGGCTACTTGGTTCAATGTGTTTAGTAGTATTTTATCTATTTAAGTTCCTACAATAGGTATATCCAGTATATAGACCAATAGCTAAATAATCAGAGAGGTATGCTTTTGGGGAGAGAAAGAGAGAGAGAGAGAGAATGACAACCAGCCTGATAATCTCCTAAACTGGAGGGTGGGGTTTTGGGGGGGAAGATGAGAGGGGATAAGCCTCTTCAAAATCTTTTAGGCTTCTGGATATCCACCCCTAACTTAACTGGGAGCATTGCACATACTTGTGGAAAGCAAACTGATATAGTTTGGCTGTGTCCCCACCCAAATCTCATCTTTAAGTGTAGCTTCCACAATTCCCAGATGTTATGGGAGGGACCCAGTGAGAGTTAATTGAATCATGGGAGTGGGTCTTTCCCGTGCTATTCTCATGATAGTGAATAAGTCTCACGAGATCTGATGGTTTTATAAAGGGGAATTTTCCTATACAAGTTCTCTTCTCTTGTCTGCCGCCATGTGAGATGTGCCTTTTACCTTCTGCCTCCCCAGTCACATGAAAGTGTGAGTCCATTAAACCTCTTTCTTTTGTAAATTGCCGAGCCTCGAGTATGTCTTTCTTAGTAGTGTGAAAATGGACTAATGCACAAACCTTTGTTCCTCCAGTCCTGATTAAAGGTCTTTAACCATGAGTTGCCTATTTCTCAAATCCTTCCTCTCCTACCCTGTGGCCTAGGTCAGCCTGAGAGCCTAGTTCCTTCAGTTCCAGAGCTATGGGGACACAGCTAAGTCATGATAACACCCATGCTTCATGTCAAGATCATGCCACACATTCTCCATGGCACCTAAGTGGTGGCCTTCCATTTTCCACATTCCTCAGTTTACTCAAAGAGCCTATGCTCCTCCATTTTTTAAAGGACATGGCTATTCACCAAAAATGATTCCTTATCACCTAAGTGTATCCTTCTTAATAACATTGTCAAATTCTAATAAAGTACCTCTTATTTCCTTGCATTAATAATTCAAATATTAAAAATAAACACAAATATTACAAAGATTAATAATAAAATTGAGAGTCTTGATAGATTTTCTAAAAAGGATTTGATTAGAAACTTCCATCAAAAACTGAAACACGTTTTGTATTACTAACTTTTAAGCATTTTATTCAAACCAATTTTCTTTAAGCAAAAACCTAACAGTGTCATCAAAACCACATTGATACAAAGATTCCATTTTCCTCTTGCTTGGGGGAAAAAGGGCTTGGTTGAGTCTCTCCAGATTTGCCAGGGACAACTAGAATAGAAAGACCAAAATTTATCCTATAGGACATTGCCATACAGGTAAATATACACTATATTTACAATCTAGGTTTTCTTATCACAGATACAATTAGTAATAACACAAAAATCAGCAGGAAAAATGTAAAGTTCAGAAGTTACCTCCACTGATACACTAGAGGAGGGTTTCTCAGCCTTGGTACTGCTGACATTTGGGGCCGCGACGTTTTAGTTGTGGGGCAGTCTTGTGCACTGGAGCGCGTTTAACACCATTCCTGGCCTCTATCCACCGACACCAGTAGCAACAATGGGACATGATAACCAAAAATGTCTGGGTACAATATCATCCTACGCGGAAAACTATTAGACTGGATTAAGGGAATCAGTATTTTTATGTCAATCATTCATTTGGGTCCCTAAGTTTTTCTCCAGTATTTTTACGTATTCCATTACCTCCATCTTTCTAAGCAAATAAATGATTTTATTTGAAATTGCTCTGGGCCAAGCGTGGTGGCTGAGGCCTGTAATCCCAGCACTTTGAGAGGCCAAGGCAGGGGATCACTTGAGCCCAGGAGTTCTAGACCAGCCTAGGCAATAGTGAGACTTCATCTCTGCAAATAATTTTTTAAAAAAGAAATCGAGTGTGGTGGCACATGCCTGCAGTCCCAGCTACTTGGAAGGCTGAGGTCTAGTATTACCTGAGCCTGGGCGGTCAAGGCTGCAGTGAGTCATGATCTTGCCACTGCACTCTAGCCTGGGGGACAGAGCAAAACTCTGTCTCAAAGAAAAAAAAAATTCTCTGATATCCTACCAAGTTTATGGATGTGAAAAATAAGTGGAGAAAAAGAAGTGACAGTTAATAAGCAGCAAAAACGGCAGGCATGGTACATGTCTATAATCCTAGTGCTTTGGGAGGCCAAGGTGGAAGAATCACTTGAACCAGGGAGTTTGAGACCAGCCTGGGCAACCTAGTGAAACCCTATCTCTACAAAAGATAAAAAAAATTAGCTCAGCATGGTGATGCACATCTGTAGCCCCAGCTACTTGGGAGGCTAAGGTAGGAGGGATGATAAAAATAAAAAAATAAATAAACAAAAGCAGCAAAAAGACTTAATGCTGACAGTCCATAGGAACCCAAGTCTCAATGCCCGATATATGTTGTAAAGCATTAAACAACACACTATGGAGAAGATGCAACTCCTACCTACAATTATCAATGAGCTTCCAGTGCTTAGGAAACACATTGAATTCTGCGGGAATTTTTAGTAGATCAGGACTCTTCAAATACCGCTAAACATAATTACTCACCATGATATCGTGCTTGGCGATATTAACATACAGATCCAGATGCCCTTTGTCCTGTGGGGAGATGTCCAGTCGTCCACTGAAGGGGGAGATGGTCACTGTCCGGCCAATGGGCAGGATGGGAAGACTGTTGGTGAGGCCTCCATCCACCCACTTCTGTGGAAAGAAACATCCCACATCAGCACATGTCAACAACACACACTGCACAAAGAAAAGCAGCTTCTAATAATATGTGTAACTTGGATATGCTTTTAAATTGCCATATTTAAGGACTATTCCCATTGGGGATCTGTTTTGGGGGTAAAACAAATCTTGGTACACATATCACTTACCAATATAAGAATAACTCTGGACAGAATTGGGATATCTCTCCAAATGTTTAAAAGCTTTAACTAGATTATTGTCTGTAAGACTTGAATTCTTACTGATTAGAGTGCAGGCCTAAGAAGCCATGTATAATTAGATTGGGGCTCATTATTTAATCCAACTAAAAAGTCAGATTTACTGTGGATACTGACGAAACATCCACCACCAGAGGAAGTTCCACTTTTATCATAAGAATTGGAAAGTGGCATTTTCTGTGGCAAACTTAAAAAGTAACACAGCAACTAGAAATGCTTCTAATTCCAAAGTGGTTCCTGTGCTCTTGAAGCAAGGGGTATGACCTAAAACCATAAAGAACAGGAGTGCTACATAAAAAACACATATTCCTCAGTGGGTATTCAGTACTCTCAAGTCTACCCCAAAGGGGAGTGAGTGATGGAGAAGGTGGAGGAGAGAAGCCTCCCAAGGAAGAAAATGAGACAGTCGTGGGGCAACGAGGTTGGACAATGAGGTGCTCAAGGTGTGTGCAGTCTCGGCCTGGAGCTCTACAGAAGCACACACTGAGAGATGGTAACAGAAGACCCACACAGACAATATCCCTTTTGCTGTCTATTCCAAGGCCAGTTTCAATGCAGCCATGATCTGAATATGATCAGCTACAGCAATCAATAAACACACACGGAAAGAACGTCCAAATTGTCTAACTTATATGTTATTACAAATGGCTTTCAGATAATATACCAAAAAAAAAAAAATAAAAAGTCTGGTAACGGTTAAGAGTCCTGTATGCAGGAATCTTTAGTGAAGTTTGTAAACTGAGTTTTGCTTGAATGTGTAAAATGCAATGCAGATAAAATCTTTGTTGTTCAACATAAATGTGGCATGAAGGGGAGAAACAGGCCAAAATAAAATGTTCTCAACTCACTTAAAACCATGCATTCATTTCTTCCCATGTGTCTTTTTCATGTCCTTCTCATTTGTGTTTATTTCTAAAGCTGGTGACAAAGTGAGTGGTATTACATTATTTACAAAGGCTCTGGCCAGCCATAAGCCCCTCTAAAGGAAATAAAAGTAAACAAATTAAAAGATAAAAATGGGTTGAAAATTCCTTTTGAGAGAATTGCATTTTGGTGGAAGAAAGAGTATAAGTAGACTGGATTAAAATAAAACTGACCTGGATAATTTGCATATTGTCATTATTTTTAAAAGAATATAAAAATTATGATATATTGTTATGTGTATTATATTACATATACGTATTCATATATGTATGTGTATATGCATGTATATTATGTGTTTGTGTATTTGTGTTTATATATATACCCATATGTATATATAAAATACAGCTGGTTATATAAATGTCTAATCTAAAAGGGAGGCTTGCAAAAAAAGGCTCCAAAATATCTGATTCTGTCCCAGAACTTGCTTTTTTTCCCTGATTGCTTTAGGTGTAAATATCAAATTCTGGAATAGGATAATACCCAGAAGGGAAAAGAAAGACAGCTTCCAAAATTATTTCATGTTGTCAACAGAAGCTGTCATCAATGATGTAAAAATTCATATAGGTTTCATCAAGAAAAATTTAAGATATACAACTTTAAATAACAGCTCTTCTGATTTATTCAACTTAATGAAAAGAAGGGCAATCTGGCTCATTAAATTGAAAAGCATTCTAATTTACTGTGGGGTTAATGACTGCTGTTTCAGGGAATCGAAAATCCTTTTTCCAAATTCTGTTCACTCTTGTTAGCTTATTCTGATTAGATAAATGACAAGGGAAGATGTATAGCAGCTTATCAAATCACTTGATTAAACCTGCAGTGATACCGGCTCCTTCACAACCCTTGATGCTATAGCCTCACTGCTCAGATATGCTAAATGTGGTACCTCTTACTCCTGATTTATGCTCTCCTGAACTGTATCACTCAGGACAACCATACATTCATTCGGGCACGCAGATTTCAGCAAAGTTTCTGGAAACAACCATCACAACAACAAATATTCTTCAACTTCCAAATTAAAAGTGGAAACATTTTATATCTTATGCTCTACTGATAATTTAAAATCTTGCATAGTAAATACTTCTGTCCATGAATTCTCTGGTTGTTCACAACATATGGCTGTGAGTCATTCCCACCTTCTTGCTTCATGGGCAGCATTCTACATGCTGGTAGCTACTTCCATGAGCTTCTGTGACTCCAAAATTGTCCTTAAGGAACAACTGCCGGTCTACCCCATTAGAGTTTTCTCGTGTGTTTGTCAGTTTTCATCACATAGCACCATCATCCTCAAAGGAAAAGGGAGGGCAAGTACATAAAAATTCCAGAGCAAAATAGTTTCAAAATCATGCTTGCTACAGGCCATCCAGTGACCACCTCTCAGTCCCACTGCTAGACCAACTATTCTTTAATCTTTGACCATATTCTAAGTGTGTTCCACATTCAAGTCAATGCCTGAGTCCTAGAGATAGAAATAAGCAACTGCTCAACAGAAAAACAAAACAGAAACAAAACAAAAACCTCATGCCCAATTGTGGGGCAGACATCTACTGTGATTGTTCTCTGAAAGTTACAGCACTGAAAACTAGAATTCATGGAATCACTTCTAAAGAGATAAGGCCACCCATCACACCTAAACAGGCTAGAATATTCATCTGGCAGTACTTGTTAAACTTTGCTTTATACATTGATGTGTTATGGGTACCTATTGAGAACATATCTTATGAATTCAAGTAACTGCTATTATATAATGTAAGTGGAAAAGTTAAAGGATCTGACAAATTAACCTCTACTGAAAGGGCCAGTTTGTTCATTCAGCAAGTGATCCCTAAGTATCCAGTATGTGTCTGGATGTGTGGTAGATGCTGGGGATACATTTGTGATATAACTTCAATGAAAGGCTCCATTTTCTTAAGGTATATTTTGCTCAAAAAACAAGTGAATAAAAAATACTTTGCAGGAAGAATGAATGAGATGTTGCTATCTACAATTATTATAAATACCATGGCACAGGGCCTAATAGTTTAAAAGTAATTTTGCATGTATAATTTAATATGCTCTTTGCAAGAACCCTATAAGGTAGAAAGGTCATGCTCGTATATTCAGTTCCCTCACGTTTCAGAAGAGGAAATTGAGGTTTGCAGGTTTCCTTGCTATAGTTCACGAGGTGGTAAACTATGGACGGCCAACCATCTTCTGTAAATAAAGTTTTACTGGCACATGACCAGGACCTTTTGTTGAGATATTGCCTGCGGCTGCTTCCCTCTATAATAACACAGTTGAGTAGGTGTGTTGACAGAGAAAATGCTGAAAGTATTTACTATCTGATACTTTACAGAGAATAAAATATCTACTGCTATAGAATATACAGGCAAAAAGGGATAGAGTTGTCTTTTTACTTCAGGTTTTTTTCTCACACACAGTAAAATTCAGGGATGCTCTATAGGCAAGGCAAATGAGAACTGATTTCTGAGAAATGAGAGAGAAGTAAATGTGGTTTGAACAATAATTTTGTATTTACAATCATATCTCCATTGCTTTCATGAGATAGCCTACAGATAGCCATGCCCAACAATGCTCTTGATTAGCAATTCCTAAAATAGGAGGGAAAGAGACAAAGAGATACTCACCTCCTTGGACACAGGTGAGAATCTCCCAATTATGGTAGGGAGAAGAGATAGATGAGGTTTTCTAATCAAAGAAAGACAAGAAAAAAATACAATTCCAAAAGAAAGGTTGAGAAACCTGCCATAATAACCTCTACTAAGTATTGATTCTTGGTGCATTGCTTTCTTGGTTTTTGCATGCGTGAAGGATGATTAAAAATGATGACTCCAGATATTTAATTTTGAGAAAGCTCTAAAGGGTTATTTAGCAGCTGACCATCTATAAACACCATATAGAAAATATTTCCTGGAGGACTACCACGTTGTTTCAAAAATTAAACAGACAATGCAAAAAGTCTAAAAAGTCACTGAAAAATAAGAGCATCTATTTCAGAATAACTAGAAATTTATATCCAGGTTTCCACCCAGCCAAATCTAGCTGGTGGCAAGGCCAGTTACCACTGTTTGCTATGACAGTGACAGAGCTGCATTTCCATGGAAAAAGTGTAAGCCACGAGAAAATAGGAGCCTAAGGAGCACAGGATCAACCTTATACAAAAGCACAGTTATGTGGAGTATTCCACAATTCTCTTTCCAACAGAAGTTGCAATAATGAAAGGATAAATGACCCATAATGCCAAAGCTGCATGAACTAGGGTAATAAAATGGGGCATTTTCATGTTCCTGTAATAGTATTCACCTAAACTTAGCTAAAAGGCCAAGAAGCGATCTTGTAATAATACAGAGTGAAAATATTACTCAAATTCCAACTCAAGTGAAAGCAAACAATGCAAAATCCTATAGCTTGTCTTTTCTTTTTTCTTTCTTCTTCTTCTTTTTTTTAGACAGAGTTTTGCTCATGTTGCCCAAGCTGGAGTACAGTGGCACGATCATGGCTCACTGCAACCACCACCTCCTGGGTTCAAGTGATTCTCCTGCCTCAGCCTCCCAAGTAGCTGAGATTACAGATATGCACCACTACACCCGGCTAATTTTTTGTATTTTTGGCAGAAATGGGGTTTCACAATGTTAGCCAGGCTGGTCTCGAACTCCTGACCTCAGGTGATCCGCCTACCTCGGCCTCCTAAAGTGCTGGAATTACAGGCATGAGCCACTGCACCCGGCCAATCCTACAGCTTTTCTTCTGATCTGCATCTGCCAGTTCTGGAGATGATTCTATTCTGATATTTTAGTCACCCACCAATGCTAATTCTATCTCTTAAAACAAATGAGTTAAGAATTCCTCTTGAAAATTCTCATTCTTATTCCAAATTGACAAGAATCTGTGAAAACATGGCTTAAATGTATGAACATTCCTGTGGCTTATTCTACCACTGGAAAAAGTCCATATGTAGTAAAGAAAAATCATTACTGAAAAATATAGGACTAAACTTCAATTTATTTCCATTCATTCACTGATTCATCTATTAATGAGTATGTACTTTAAGTAAGGTACTCAAATAGTCATAAGATGAAGCCAGAGAAAGCTACAGAAAGTTTCTAAATGATATTTTTTAAAAAGCAGTTTTCTTTTCTTTTTCTTTCTTTTTTTTTTTTTGAAACAGGGTTTCACTCTGTTGCCTAGGCTGGAGTGCGATGGTGTGATCATAGCTCACTGCAGCCTCAACCTCCCCAAGCTCAGGTGATCCTCCTACCTCAGCCTCCAAAGTAGTTGGGGCTACAAGCACATGCTACTATGCCTGGCTAATTTTTGTATTTTTTTGTGGAGATGAGGTTTTTCCATGTTGCCCAGGTTAAAAAAAAAAAAGCAATTTTCAAAGATATCATTCCTCTTTAAACCACTGGTAAAGGGTTTTGAAAGGACTCATACTAGTATTTGCTGTGGTTGAAGTGAAGCTTAAGTGTTATTAAAGTACGATGCTTCTAAGTGATTAATAAAAAAAATTTTAATGCACATATTGGATCCACAAATATATCTTAATGAAATCTAGCAATACCCGCAATGTAGAAATGAGGAGGTCTATGTATTTAACAAAAGTCACAAGTGAAGAGAATAGACTCTGCCCCTGTTGGCTGAGTCCCACTTTCTCTACCTTTCCTGACTCAGTGCCACAAATATAAGTAACACTAAGTCACTTTTTCCCCTTCTGCCACCTCTACCTTCCTCACTTCAGAAAAACAACCAAAGACAACAAATACATCAAAACCTGAGCTCTATGAAAACATTAAAATCTAGAAAATGAGAGGCATATTCAGCACAACTGAAATTTTAATGTAATTTAAATCACATAAAAAGCTTATACCCACAGTAAAACACTGCATTTAAAGCAACATTCACACTTTCCTGGAAGTGGAAAGGAAAGATACTGGAAAACAACTTGGCATGGAAACCCTATTAGACTGTGGGAGGTGATCGGGCTTAAGGAGAGTTAGTGTTAAGCAGAGAATGGCACTTGCAAATTGTTGCTTTCTGGTGTTATAAACAATGCAAGGCTGCTGTGGCTCTCTGTCAATCATGTGCGTGGGGCGCCCTTTTTGCAGACTCCATTAAACAACAGAGGAAAACTGAATGCTTTCAGGAGACATAAGGTTCAACTAGACAAGTAATTATGATGTGCCTCCTATGCACAGACACCACATGATCAGCAAGAAACAGTCCTGGGACATTGTCCAGGGTCAAGGGGCTTGGGTGGGTTGCTTTCCATCTTCCTCACAGCTCTGGGCCTGTGCATTGCCTGCTGTTTAATTGTGGCTGTCACTCTATGTTCATGTCCAAAGCACTCAGTCACATCATGGAGAGTTCACTAGAAACTCGGATACCTCACTTGTGCCCTTTTAAACATTGTTAGTCTTCCTGTCACACACCCACAATGTGGCACTGGGGCTGGACAGAAAGAAAATGAGGAATGCATTGTTTGAAAAGAACTGAAGGGCAAAGTGGAGCAAGAGGCACAGCAAAGAAAGAACGTTAAGGACCATCGTGGGGAAGTTGCCTGCTTCCAAGCTCAGTGACTTCGGTGAAGTAGACTGACGTCTCTACATCTCAATTTCCTCACATGTAAAATTGGAAGTAAGAATCCCTACAGCAGATAGGATTGGATTCCGGTGAATACAACAGTAACAAAAGTTTTAATTATTTTTTCTGGTAACAGGAATATCGAAGGCAGGCTGGTAAGGTAGACTCCTCAAATCATTTAGGACCTGGGTATTTCCAAATGACTATTTGGCCATCTTCAGGGAGTGATCCTTGACCTCATGATGCACAACAGCTGCTGTACCTCCAGTAATCATATCTAAGTTCTGGGCAACAGGAAAAATGGAAAGGTATACAAACCTTCCTTGTACTGTTAAGTCCCACAGTTATTCGGCTCACATGTCATTGCCCAACAATTAAATAAATGGCCATACCTAACTTCGAGGGAGGCTGGGATATATAACCTAGCTACACAACCATAGGTCCACATAAAAATTGGGATTCTGTTACTAACAAAGAAGAAAGTGTATATTGTAAGGGAACTTGGAGCCTCTACTCCCTGCCTCTCCTTCTAAGATAGAAACACTCTTAATTTTTAAGTGAGAGAATGGTATAATAGGAACACGGAGGAAAAATATTCTAATCTACTAAGTGGCAAAGTAATTTTACTTGTCAATTTGACATTTCATTAAGTATTTCAAATGACAGTATTTGAATAGATGGAATTCTACCACTCATTCTGAACTTATTACCTTCTGCTGTATCAGAACATACATTCTCCATATTACCTGAAGCCTGTTATGATTTGCACTAGAGAAAAAGGAAAAAATCCAAAGTTCAGGAGTGCTCAGGGAAAGACAATCATGAATACTGATGAGATGAGAACAGAGACACTGGCTCAATTCTATTAGCCACAGGGTTTGTAAAACTTGGTTCTTTTGTTGTGAGACCATCAATTCCTTAAGCACAGGCCTAGTGCTGCGCCCTCAAACTGAGTAGGTGAATGAATGAACGAACGAATGATGGTTAAAGCACTTTGTATGTACTTTTTTATTAATAAATATATATTACATATATATAAAACAAATGTAATTTATTCATCCTGAATATATGCCTGATCTCTGAAGTATGCTAAATAGATACTTTATTGGATATATGCTGAATAAATACTTTCTTTTATTATAAAATATGTATCTCTGGTATGTGTTAAATATCTACTCTATTTGATTATAAAACATATATCTCTGGCATGTGTTAAATAGGTACTATATTTGATTAAAAAATACATATGTCTGGTATGTGTTAGACAGATACTGTGATTATAAAATACATATCTCTGGTATATGTTAAACAGATACCCTATTTTATTATAAAATATGTATATCTGGTATGTGCTAGATATCTACTCTATTTAATTATAAAATATATATCTCTGGAGTGTGTTAAAAAGGTACTATATTTGATTAAAAAATACATATTTCTAGTACGTGTTAGATAACTGATTATAAAATACATATCTCTGGTATGTGCTAAACAGATTCTCTATTTGATTACAAAATACATAACTCTTGTATGTGTTAAATAGCTATTCCATTTGAT
Organism: Cacajao melanocephalus; assembly: GCA_963573385.1. Taxonomy (NCBI): domain Eukaryota; kingdom Metazoa; phylum Chordata; class Mammalia; order Primates; family Pitheciidae; genus Cacajao; species Cacajao melanocephalus. The sequence goes on along the minus strand of CAUYLG010017866.1, from coordinate 36,924 downwards.
CATAAGATGCATATTTCTAGTATGTGTTAAATAGATAGTGCATTTTATTATAAAATGCATATCTCTGGTATGTGCTAAACAGATACTCTATTTGATTATAAAATACATATCTCTGGTGCCTGTTAAATAGCTACTGTATCTAATTATAAAATGCATGTATCGGGTATATGTTAAATAGATACTATATTTGGTTATAAATACATGTCTGTGGCATGTGTGAAATAGACACCATATTTGAGAATAAAATGTTCATGTTGAACACAGTGGACGAGCTGCCTCGGGTAGAATGGTGAATACTCAGAACAAACTCTGGGTAGATCACAGAAGGAAGCTGGGTCACACTCTGCGCAGACTTTAGATGGATACCGATGTCTAAATTTCCCTGAAAGAAGTCGCATCCCGTCTTAAGTGCCAGCCCCAGGTGAGGCGCACTCTCCTCAAACAAAACGGGTTTCGGCCTTGCAGTGATCGTGTCTGGGTAAGTAGAGAGCCTTGGAGACGAGTGGGTCGTCCCCCAGCAGAGGGGATGAGGGCAGGCTGGAAGGAAACTATGCTGCCTTGTCTGGGGGAAGACAAGGTGTGGAGCCCTGAAGCCCTTTCCCACCCTGATGGTGGTGCAACTCTGCTTAGAAGGGGCTGTGAGTAGGACTTTACTAGGTGGAAAAAAGAAATCGTTCACTGTAACACCAACAACATATATATATATATATATACTTTAAAGATGAAAACAAGAGCATCACAGTCAATCATTCCCATACACGAGATCTTGATGATAAGTTACCACTGGCCCTGTATTTTTTTTCCCTCTTAAAGAGAAACAAAGCTATTTATGAGGAAAAAACACATAAACTGATTTGGAGCCATGAGAATACTTATAAAATTGGACGTTTCAAAAGAAACATATTAATATAGGGAGGATGGTAATTACTCAGTTATTACAACCTTACCTGCCCTTTGTATTCCACTGGCTTCAGTCCTGCATAAATGGGCACAAAACTGCTGGCTAGGAGGACCTAGATGGATAAAATAAAGAAGCAGCTCATGACTACAGGCATTAACATTCAGACAATACGTTTGATGTAGTATTGACTAGCAAAATCTGAATAAATAACCCCCAGACTTCAAGTGCAGCACTGTACATAATTACATAAAAGATAACTCTTTTAATATCTGAAAAGACTCCAAAGAGATAGGTACAAGTTGACATACTGAATCAATCAACTTCACCTGGATAAAAATCAGCATTTTAATAGTAGGCAAGCAAGTTATTACAAAACGAAATTTAAAGTAAGTTTAAATTTCTGAGTATGTAAAGGTTACAAGTAAATTATTTGTAATGTTCTATCATATACTATAAAAATCGTTACAGTGCATTCCTACTTTCTGGAGGAACAAACCCCTCTGATTATGACAGGGGAGGTTAGTCCACAGCTCAGAGATATTCTCATTTATGTCACCAGCATTTACAAAGGGAATGAGACATTTTATGTTCCAGTGATGTGGTCAGGATATGTAATGGAGCCTTGGCAAGCAGTGACACCAATTATAATTTATCTCCCATTTAAAAAGTTGAAAAAGATTGTCATTTAGTAAACTACAGTTCCTTACCTCATAAGAAGTTAGGCTCTGATAGCTTTTCTAAAATGTAGAAAAGCTTTTGTTTTATTTTGCCATATAGTTTCCAAATCACTAGTGTTCTATTTGAAAACATACAGCATTAGATACTGAATGTTTTTTAAGCTATAATCTTTCAAATGGTAAGTGAAAGACTCTGTGGCTGTTTGATGTCAAAGATTTCATGAGATTTTTTTTTTTTTTTTGAGATGGAGTTTCACTCTTGTTGGCCAGGCTGGAGTGCAATGGTGCGATTTCCACTCACCACAACCTCTGCCTCCCAGGTTCAAGCTATTCTCCTGCCTCAGCCGCCTGAGTAGCTGGGATTACAGGCATGCACCACCACATCTGGCTAATTTTTGTTTTTTTTTTTTTTCAGTAGAGACAGGGTTTCACTATGTTGGTCAGGCTGGTCTCAAACTCCTGACCTCGTGATCTGCCTGCCTCAGCCTCCCAAAGTGCTGGGATTACAGGGGTGAGTCACTGTGCCCGGCTGAGATTTTTTTTTACATCATTCATATGTATGAATGAATCCATATTCAGAAACGGATTATGGCTCAAATGCTGACTTGTAGATCATCCATTTATAATTATTTATAACTTAGAAGGCATTTCCTCCAAAAATCAATGTTATAGGTATGGTTTTTGGGTCAGCTCTCAAAAGCCTATTTATTTATTCTGAGCTCTGCAACTAAATTACAGACTCAGTCACCAGTCTAACAATTTCCATAGGAAAATCCTCTTTTGAGCTGTGACCTGACACAGGTGGAACCCACTCTTGCCAGGTTTATTTCTGCACCATGTACAGGGAACTTCCATAGCTTTCTTACGCAGTGGTTCTTCCTTTAACATGTCTCCTGTTTCCTCATTACCAAAAAACCCACTGAAAGGACAGGGACTTGTGTCCCTCCTTGTATGTCCAGCCCTTGGCAAAGCTAATACTCAACAAACATTTGTTGGGTATCTCCCTCCCTTCTCTGTGATGTGAATGGACACACCCAACACTCTTCCACCTGCCTCGATAGTGGGACTAAAGAAGGTTGCCCAATGCTGTTGGTGGCATGTTGGTTGCAAAGGCACAGAGCCTGGTTGTAACAGCTCCTACAGTAACAGGCTCCTGACAAGTGCCCAAAGAAGCTTCTGTGGCCTCAGGTTTCAGCAGTGGCAAATTCAAAGGTAACAGCACAACACAGGGACTCCAGCAGGAAAGAAGGTAAGAAATAGCCACGTGTGAAAGGATTCTGTTGCACCATGCTGGCGCTAGGTGCCAGAACCAGCTAAATAATTTATCGGTCCAGTGCAAAATAAAAATGCACGGCCCCTTGTTCAGAAAGTATGGAGAATATTAAGATGTTGGGAGTGCGCATTAAACCAATGGTGAAGCCCTTTGGATGGTGAATCCACATGCAAATGCACAGGTCATATACTCATGAAGTAGACTTTGCCTTAAACATAGTGTCTCATTTAATTCTTTCACGACCCTGTCTCAAAAAGATAAAGTTGCTCAAAGGTCTCTCTGCTAGTAGGTGGTTGATACTGCCCCTGGAACCAATTTATTTTAATATAAAATGTACATTTTTACCAGAACCAATGTATACATGTCACAACGGGACTTTTTTTCATCTTTTGGTCAATTTTACTCACATCTATTTCCATCACTTGTTTATTGAAATATTGAAAGCATGCTAATTTGCAGCACTGTTTCCCAAAGGAAACCAGGCACTTTTATTTATTTTTATGTGCTTGTTTATTTATTACAAGGCATAATAACAACCTCACATAAGATCTGTCAATCTTCTACAAAAAGTCAATGCAGACATGCCTGCACCAAGACATTCTTCTCAAAATCTCAGCTTTAAATGGCCCGCATAATGCAATACTGTGACATTACAGCAACCATGTCTCTTTCAGAAAGAGGCAAAGCAGCAGTGAGCAGCACCTGAGGTGATTTGGTGAAGTTCATTTAATAAATCAATAGAAAAGAGAGGACAGAAAGCAAGTATCTTCAACTCCAACCTTCTCAGCTCACCAGTAGCAATGGCATCATTGGCTTCACAGAAAGGTTGTTTACAGTTAAGGTAACTGCGTTCACCCTAACTAAATCTGGCCTTATCATCAATTGGCTATGCTTTTAAAAATATAATCACAGACCCTGGGTATGTTTTGCAAGCACAGTGTAGCTATTTAATGAAGTTATTCAGCAAATGCAACACTGCAAAGCAATAACTAGAACAATTTGTAGATAGCACACATATTGTGAAATTACAGTACTTAGAGGTCTTTAAAGAATAAAAGACACTCCATAAATATAATGATTTATTTCATTATTCTGCAGAGAAACATAAGGCCTGCAAAAAAATCGCTAACCTTAGAAGTATGTTTTTTTTTCTTTTCCCCCGTGTCAAAGTATAATGCAGAGTTTACAAGTTAATGCTTGGAACTATTTTGAGATATTTGGATGAAAAAGGCTATCCAATTACTTTCCTACAGATAATAACAGTAAGAATCCTTCTGAATGACATGAAAAGTGCAGTAAACTGGAAAATACTTGTCACTCTTCCAAATCAATGTATTTGTTTTTGTCATAGCTGACTCTCCCTTTATATGGACTGATGATTTGTATATCAAACCAAGTTTACTGGGGAAATTAGCTTTAGATAGTTAAGAGCTAAGCAGCTTTTCTTATTTGTAGTCAGCTTACTGCCGTTTTATTACAGGCAAATAGGATTTCCTAAGAAAGGAGATAAAGACTGATATTCTAAGGTCATGTCATAAAATATTATGCCTAAACATGTGCTTTTAGTGTATCTCACCTCACAATATTCCCAGTGAAATTCACCTCGCCAATGAACCTCAACACGTCTATAGCACTGGTTCTCAGCTGAGGGTGATTTTACCCCCTAGGGAGATTCAGCAATGTGTCTGTCACAACCTGGAGTGGAGGGTGGGGGGTGTCCTGCTGGCATCTACTGAACAGAGACCGGGAATGCTGCTAAAATTCCTACCAAGCACAGACAGCTATCAAAAGAAATAACTATCTGGGGAATAATCTGGGCCCCTACTGCCAGGAGTGCAGTGTTTGAGGTTGAGAACACTGATGTAGGAAGCAGGGGTATACTTTTCACACCCCATCACTTGGCATAGAGCTTTAAATGTTGGGCATATGTGAAACCACTGATTTGTGTTCTTACTAAATACACAATGATAAAAATGAGAGCTAGTGACTTCCTCTAGCAACAGTATAAAACATTGCCAGGTGCGCATTCCCAACACGTTCCGATTGACTCTATTCATTTTGCATTTTATAGAAAAGAGGTGTTTAGAAAATTATGTGGCCTAGCTTCCTTAGGGATTAAATTCTCAACAAGTTTCATTTATGCCTAAAGTTTACTGTGGACTTTAATGAGAATCTAACTGCTTATACAGAACCTGCTGGTGTAGTTGAAATTCAAAGACAGATTCAAATTTATCTTCCCCAGTTTTTCCAAGATAATGACCAATCTTAAATTCAGTTCTTATTTCACCTTCACAAGGCTAAATGTGAGAGGATCTGGTTAACAGCATTCTCACACATGCAAAGAAATTCAAGACATCACTGCAATAGAGACAGGGCAATTTTTTCCCAAGAGGGTTATTAGGACACTACTGTGCAGGAAAGGCTTCCTGGGTACCTCTATCCTACAGCATTCACACGTGTCAAAAGACCCTTTCAGAAAACATTTGTGCATCAGTCTTAAACATGAAGAATTCAACGATTTGTACCAATTCAGGGAAGTAGTGGAACTCCACCATACCATGGCAGTGTTAAATTACACATCACTTCTGCTCAGCCTTGGAGGTGGCATATGACTTTCTGTTAACCAAGGGGCTCATCTCTCTAGTTATGTTTGCTGAAGGCTAATATTAAAATGTGTTTGGATTTCCTAGTTGCATGCGTGTTTCTAAAGAAAAACAACCCACAATAAAATATGGAACTTGAAATGAATGAGTTGGTATGTAAAATGTACACACTTGACACTCAGGGCATAATGTGTATTGTGGCACACCAGGACAGGAATCAGGAAGGAATCATGCTAAATAACGTACAGTATAAACAGATGGATGTCTGGAGAGTAGAGGCACTTGAAGGTGACTATGCACATCTGGTATGTACTTAAGAGCTGATGAAATAGTTTCATACATACTTCATTTGACCTTGTTCTGAAGGTCTCCATCTTACAGATGAAGAAAGCAAGGCTCCAGGAAGTTGAGACTCGCCAAGGGTCCCAGAGTCCACCAATGACACGGTTAGGTGGGTGTACACCACCCCTCCATGACTCTTTTCCATCCCATAAATTATCTGCATTTGCAGGAACTGATCTCAGCTTGGTCTTGATCTGTTGGCGACCCACAGACATAAAGGGTCATGAATTTGATCCTTAGAAGGAACATTTTTCTGGGTGTGGCACCTGGAAATAAATCTCTCAGATAGATGGAAAATAAAGACAAGATTTTGGAGGGGGACCTTTTGAAGCTCTGGTTAACTCTATAAAGGGATCTCCCCTCTCCAGGCCGCCTTCAAGTAGTTGAGTAGCAGACATCATCTGTGTTTCCCTTTGTCGGTATAGTCACCATTAGGAAGGAGGGGAATGGTTGGCACTAATAAATTCTGAACGAAGGAATGCCTTAAGGCCTGAATCTGTCTTATAACAGTTTATAAAATAGAAAAGACTGAGTTAAATACCCATGGACATAAGACTAAAAATTCTGTGGAAATTCAACCCCAAATAAAATGAATAGTTGGACCACATAGTCAGCAAGGGTTCCAAGGAAACAATCAACTAGCATTGGAGCTATCAAATGAGTGATTTTCCATGCCACTAAAGGTGAAGCTCATTAAGATAAATTAAGTATTAATCATCACACAAAATTATTTCTCTTAAAAAAGAAGGCCTATAATGATGAGCTGTGAAATCAAATGCTTAATGGTGGCAAAAACTCAAGAGCAACCATTTCAAGTATTATAGATACCAGTTAGCATGTTGTTCACGAAGACAGGTGATAAGTAAGTGGGTAAAGAATAACGATGATAAGAAAAAGTAAGTCCTATTCAGCCTAAAGATAAAAAAGTTGTGATTTAACATGGCTTTAAAATTTCATGACAGATTCATACAAGGGCACTGAGCAGGGATGTGTGTTACTTATGATGTTATTTGCTCATTATTTATGAAATACTGGCTCCATTCAGCATGCATAAATGGGTTGACCATTTAAACACACTTTCACATGCTTTATCTTATTTATTCTGCACAGTAACACTAGTTAGTATTACTGTGCAAATTACTCCATTTCACAGATGAGAAAACTGAGGCTCAAAAATAATCAGTCCAAGAGGACAACATTAGGAAACAACAGGCCTAGACATGATTACCAGGATGCTCATAAAACAAGTAATCATCCTTGAGGGCATTCAAAAAGACTTCAAAATACACACACACACACACACACACACACACACACACACACTCACACACTCTAAGCTACAAGTTTCTAGTTGGATTTTCAGGTACATAGGGACTCTCTGTAACAAACAGCATCAGTCAGCTAGTGGGTGATGGAAAAACTAGGCATTTAAAAAAAATCAACTATTAAGTAGCAGAATAAATGAGTTAATGATAAAAACACACAGAAAATACATGGAGCAAAGTTTAAAGGAGGTAAAAATAATCAGTGTTTAGTATCTCATGCTCTCCTATGCTCTCTTACTCTATCTTGAGTTTCAATCAACTGTCTCTTTCTCTGTGTCCCCCATCCCCTCCATCTACAGAATATCCAGATATTAAGAAGTAGACCTGTATTAGTTCATTTTCACACTGCTGATAAAGACATACCCGAGGCTGGGTAAATTAAAAGAGAAAAGAAAAAGCGGTCTAATGGCTTCACAATTCCATGTGGCTGGGGTGTCCTCACAATCATGGTCAAGGGCAAAAGGCACGTCTTACACAGCAGCAGGCAAAAGAGAGAATGAAAGAGAAGCAAAAGCAGAAACCCCTTATAAAACCATCAGATGTTCTGAGACTTATTCACTAACATGAGGACAGTATGGGATGGGGGAAACCGTCCCCATGATCCAATTATCTCCCATTGGGTCCCTCCTACAACACATGGGAATCATGGGAACTACAATTCAAGGTGAGATTTGGGTGGGGGCACAGAGAAACTGTATCAAGATCCCAGGCTGTGTGTTCAGAGCCAGGTATGCCAAGCCCTGGGAGACCCACAGCTACCCATCATTGAGCTGCTTCAGTAACTCAGAGCCTCCTATCTCCATCTAAGGGGAGTGGAGTGACCTTCAGGCAGCCTCCTCGAACGCCAACCAAAAAGGTCAGAACTACCATCCTCCCATGGCAGCACCTCAGACAATATTCTCCCACCGGCCTCTTCTTTCACTGGAACATATACACTTGATTATGTCCCTACCCGGCAGGGGGTTTATTTTACTTCCCCTTCATGCTTCTTCCTTTGCTCCATCATCCCTAGTCTTCCTGCCCTCTCACTCTTTTCTGCTAAATGCTTCATGAGTATTCCAGGCATAGGTTTCACACAGTTTGATAGTCACCATCTGCTATCAAGGAACTAACTATTCATCCTTCCTTCTTTTTAGTTAAAATGTTAAAACATCCTCCTAAACACGTAGAATGTTTCTTGTAGAACCTAGAATAAATGTCAATTATTCGATATTCTCCTTACAAAGTATTACACATTTATATCAACAATTTCTCTTTTGTTCAATGAACTCAAGTAATTACAGCAATTCTCTGAATAGTTATTACCCAAAACAAAGGAACTAGAAAAACGTCATGTTTACTTAACAGCAATAGTTTTCTATTTCCATTATAACAATTACTACAAATTTAACTGCTTCAAAAAAGACGAAAGTATTGTCATACAGTCTGAGGATCCAAAGTCTGGTATGGGTCTCAGTGGGGAAAATCCAGGTGTCGGCAGGGCTGTGTCTCTTTCCGGAGGCTGTAGGGGAGAATGTGTCTCTCCTTCAGGGTGTTAGGAGAATTCAGTTCCACAGGTTACAGGGCAGAGGGCCCCTTTTCTTGGCTGGCTGTCAGTGGGGAACTGCTTTCCTAGAAGCCTCTGTGCTCCCCTGGTATGTGGCTCCTACATCTCCAAACAAGCAATGGTACACAGAATCCAGGAAACGTGTCCATTTTTCAAGATTCACGTACTTAGTTTGGGCCCACTTGGATAACACGGATCATCCTCTTATCTCAGACCTTTAACTTAATCACATCTACAGAATCCCTTTTGCCAGGTAAAGTTACATCTGGACAGGTTCTGGGAATTAGGGTAAGGACACCTTTGGGTGTCATTCTTCTGTCTACCACGTAAAAGGAACGGATTGGGAGGATAAGCATTTTATCCAGCATGGGGTATAGTTAGGGAAGAATGCTAGACACATGGACCATAGTCCCAGCTGGGCCCCAACTAGCTATGTGATTTTGCCCAGGTCATAGAGTATGGGGGGCCCAGCTTCTTTCTTTTCTTTTGTTTTAAATTGGGCCAGTGTAACAGATGGCACCTTGGTTCATATCCATTTGTTTCACACATATTACCAAGTGCCTACACAATGACTGGCAGTGAGGCAGGTACTGGGCCGCAGCAGTGAGCAAACCAGAGAAATCCCTGCCTCTTGGAGCTTACATTCTGGTGAAGAAAGATGGACAACACAAGCTAACCAAGACAGCAGTAAAAGAAGTACCATGCTAAACAGTGATATGTAAATCAGGATGGGATGTAGGAAGATCAGGGGCTAAGAGTTCTGTCATTGTAAACAGAGAGGCCAGGGATGGACTCCGTGAGAAAGGGAGGGCTTGGGGCAGAATACCCCTCATTTCATGTCACAAGAGCACACAGTCTATTGTGAGGTAAACAAGAAGATGCATGTCTGCCCACTGCAAGCCTTCTCTGTCTGTATTAGACATGGACGACTTAGGACCACTTAGCATGGGATGCCCAGCTCTTCCCTTTACACTGTCAAGTCTAGATAATATTGTAATAAGATTATAGAAAAATGTCTTTTTCTAAGATAGAAAGACTCTTAATTTATAAGTGAGAGACTGATGTAATAGGGACATCAAGGAAGAATATTCTAAGCTATTAAGTGGCAAAGTAATATTACTTGTCAATTCAGCATTTCATTAAGTATTTCAAATGGCAGTGTCCAAATAGATGGGATTTTACTACTCCTTCTCAACCCATTACTTTCTGCTGTATCAAAACCTACATTTTCCATATTACCTGAAGCTTGTTATGATTTGCACTAGAGAGAAAAACAAGAAAAAATTTCAAGAGAAGTACACCCTTTCTACTTACAAATATTCAGTGCATTACCATAGTAAGCACATTGTTATTTGGAAATCAATCAGTTGAAGGATTTCCCAGAGATAATGAATTCTCAACCAACCAACTTTGAAATGTGTTTGGACTGAAAGACATCAGAACAAAATGGAAGAAACAAAATGGAACATTAGATTGAAAAGTTAAGAGACCTGGGTTCCAGAACTGGCTCCCACTGCCACGCAGGATAATCTTGGGTACATAGGTAGGTACATCACATAAAATCTTTCCATTCACTTCTCTGTTAAAAACAAAAAAGGCACCAGGCACGGTGGCTCATGCCTGTAATTCCAGCACTTTGGGAGGCTGAGGCGGGCAGATCATTTGAGGTCAAGAGTTCAAGACCGGCCTGGCCAACATGGTGAAACCCTGTCTCTACTAAAAATATAAAAATTAGGTGGCCATGGTGGTACATGCGTGTAATCCCAGTTACTCAGGAAGCTGAGGCAGGAGAATTGCCTGAACCTGGGAGATGGAGGTTGCAGTGAGCCAAGATTGCACCACTGCACTCCACCCTGGGAAACAGAGACTCCATCTCAAAACAAAAACATAAAAGGGTCACAATAATACCTGTCCTATCTGATTTACAGAAGGACTTGAAGGATTGAATAAGAGAGTACATGTTAAAAACCCTACATCACTGCTACATAAATTTCAGGAATTATTATTGTTACTAAACTTCACCAGCTACTTGCTTCACATAATCAACGTGAGGTCTGAATATTGTAGGAAAACACTGACAAGTACAAGGGGATCACAGTGTATCATGAGGCAGTAGCCTCAGGAGGGATCCTGGTGAATACTTTTATCAAACACATAATTTACTGAGCACTTAACCATCTATCGGGCCTGATAAGAGACACAGGATCTAAAGAATGTGGTAATGTTCATTACTTTATTTGAAGTATTGAAATCAGCACTTGCTGATTTCTTCAAATGGGAAATGTGGCTCTGTTACCTTAATAAGGTCCTCCCTGGAGGAAAAATTGGAGACTAAGTAATTTTCTCTGGTTTTGGTGTTGGAGATGGATACGTGCAGTCGGTTCTGAGCCAGCTCATGAGCATCGGAAGGAAGAATCAACTCCATTCCACTTCTAAAGAAGAAAAGCAATCTGCATTATTCACCTTTAATTACTGAATGTCTTGTAAATATTTTACAAGAGAGAATGCTGAGCTTGCCACAGTTTGTACAGAGAGTCGTCAACACTCTGTCTTCATGTACTTTTGGGCAAAATGTACTCTGTATACCTTAGTCGGGCCATGAAGTCATAACCAGGTGTTACTGCCCCGAAAGACTGCCTTCTGGTTTCTTCAGCAAACTCGTAGGTAAATTGACTACATTCCTAGAAAAACAAAATTAAGAAGTAACCCTATGTGTTATAAAGAAAGAAATCATTCCACTTCTAAAACTTGAGATTCTATAGACTCAACAGCAAATGTTGGGTGTCACATTATTAAAGGTGTGCAAATTCCCCACCTGGCCAGGGCCTCACCCACCATTCTCAGGCCCTTTGCGAGTTAAATATTCTTATAATCCTAATCTTTTTGTTTGTTTTTTCCTTTGTAAAGCACCTTAAATGGCCTTTGCCCTCATCTGAAAAATCCTTGAAGGTGTAATCTGAATTTTAATTAAGCACATTCTTCAAAAGGTTTCTCAGTGCAATTAACCTTCTCTCCTACCCCAGTTTTGTGGCCTCAGCAGCAGTTTGATTACAATCCTGCAACAGAATTGATTACAAATGACAGCACCAGTGACAGAAATAGGAGTGGTGACGTCTATGGCTTGCACAGACTGAATCAGAGTCTTCAGAGATTCATCTTGGGCACTGGTATTTTATAAAGTTTCTCAGGGATGCTCGTGTCTACCCTGAACTGGGATCCACGGAGGTGATACTGTCAGTTCATCTTCACATCATCCTGCAACGTGGGTATAACCACCCCAATTGACAGATAAGAAAACGGAGGCTTGAAGAGTTCAAGTACCTGTCCCAATATTTCATTAAAAATGAGTCTCAGAGTCAGGATTTGCCCCCAAGTCTGTTTTGTATTAAATAATGAATTAATTTAGCAGCTAACTGGGCACCAGGGATTTGGCTAGGCACTGGGATTTGGAGAGGACAAGAAACAAAGAATCTGTACTCATGAGAATCATAAGTGCCTTCAAGAGCAGGTCACAGAGGGGACTATGAGAGCCCCCATGAGGTGTGTTTGGCTCTCATTTAGTGCAAAAAATAAATAACAACAGGTAAACTGATTTGAGAATATGAGGACATCAAGTCTCAAATTCAGGTAAATTATTCAATGTCTTAACATTGCAGAATTTCAATTAAGTGGCTATATTATTGCAGAAGTCTTTCTTTTCCCCACAAAGATGTCCACATTCTAGTCCCCAGAACCTGTGACTAGGAGACCTGCTATGTTAAAAGGGACTTTTAGATGCAGTTAAGGATCTTGAGATGAGGAGATACTTCTGGATAACCTGGGTAGGCCCAATGTCATCACAGGGGTTTTTGTCAGGGAAGGAGGGAGGTGGGAGAGCCAGAGTTAGAGAGATTCAAGACGCTGTGCTTATGGCTTCAGAAATCAAGGAAGAGGTCAGGAGCTAAGGTGTCTGGGCACCCTCCAGAAACTGGAAAATGTAAGGAAATGGATTCTCCCCTGGAGACTCTGGAGAGAGTGAGCATGGACATTTTGATTTTGGCCCAGTGACGCCCTTTTAGACTTATGACCTCCAGAGCTGGAAGATGATAAACACATGCTGTTTTAAGCCACTAACTTGAAAGTCCTTTGTCAAAGCAGCAACACAAAATGAACAGGGTGGGTGTCAACCTCCAACCTCATGGGTTGCCAAAGGTTTCCCTCCAATTTGATACCCGGGCTGGGACTTAAATATAAACAGGAATGGGACAGGGGACAAAAGTGAAAGCAGAAGATAGTAAAAACAACAGCAAGAACAACTCTGAGAGGGGCACAGAGCTGAAATGTGTCCCTGTGGTGTGCCACAGGTAGGGCTAAGTCACATGGGGCCTTGTGATGCATGCTGAGAAACCAGGGCCACATTATCCTAAGTCAACAGAGAGCCCCTGCCCCGGGGGGGTGGGGGGGGCAATGAAGTGATCAGACTTGCCTTTGGGTGACATCACTCTAAGTGCCATGAGGTGGGTGGAGTGTAGGAAGCTTGAATGGATATAGGCTGCAGGAAGCTTCTAGGTGAGAAATGGGGGTAGCCCCACCAAATGTTATGTTCATTTTACTGAGCTAGACTGCCCATCTAGCCTATTTCTTTGTACTAATTTTAGTTATATTCAATATTCTACATATCCTAGACCAATTCATCTTCGACTTCCCCACTGAGTCTAGCACCATGGCTTCCTTGCAAATTGTGAGGGCTGAGGAAAGGCTTGCAGCACTGAGCTCTTCCATATCAAGGTCTAAATTTGCCTACCACCTAAAATATGCCCAGCATCAGGTGCTCCTCTCAATTATTCATGCATAAGCACAGAACAAGATTAATTACACATGTATTTGTCACAACAGTAAAAAGCTTGAGGAACTTACACCATCAGTGAGAACTGAGCGAATGCGAATCTGAGTAGGTAGAAACATTTGCTAAAAAAACTCAAGGCTATCCTACAGGTAGATTATTTCAAATGCTAAAAATAAAGGAAATAAAATAATCTTAAGTCAAAAGGTTACTATGGCTGAAAAATTATTTTGAAGAACAAATGAGGATGCCTCAAGGAAACAAAGAAAATTATTTCCACCTTCCCATGGGAGCACCAGATAAAGACACCTTTTCATCATACCAACACCATCAGACAATACAACTCAGACTCTCATTTCATGCAAAAAATAAATAACAACAGGTAAACTTGTCTGAGAATATGATGATATCAAGTCTCCAATTCAGGTACATAATTCAATGTCTCAACATGGCAGAATTTCAGTCAATTATAAGTGGCTGTATTATTGCAGTATTTCCAAATCAGGTTAATTCTAAATCATACAATACATTTTCTAATTTGCTCAGAATTAGAAACCAAGTCTACGTAACTCCAGAGCTCAGGATTTGCCACAGCTGAAGGAAAGACTGCAGTAAAAAGGAAGAAGTGACCCTGAGAGTCCTCTGCTTCAAAAACGAAACACAGTCATGGGAAGGAGGTAGCTTGTAAATTCAAAGCATATGTTTCTGCTAGTTTAGGGGAAATTTTCCAACCTCATTTATACCTTGCATGACTTAATGTTCTCATCCTGGGTAATCTCTGCAGTTTGAAATCACTTTTCTAGTTCCCTGTAAATCAACCATATAAAGACAGGAAGATAAGTGGATTTCTGAATGATTGGCCTCAAACCTAGCTTCCCTTTGATAAGCAGCTCACAACAGATCTGCAATGAGATTTGGATGTTTAAAATTGCATAGTTTTGGAATTTTAAATGTGACTGAAATTCATTCTTGGGCATGAGGGTGTTAAATTGTTATTTCACTATTGTTTAAAGCTGCTAGAGTATGTAATGATTACAAATATAATATTCTCCAAATATAGAATCCAGCTCTCACAGTCAGCAAATGATTGATCACTGTGTGGATAGCAGAAAACAGATTTTTAAAACATAGATTGAATTAAATAAAATACTTAATGAAGACTCATTTGTATTACTTATGGATAAATTGCTTGGAACTCAGAGCTTCCTCTTACTGTGAGAATTAAAAAGGAATTAAATTCCTATACCACTTAACAGAAACTACATGCCCACATTTTAATTTATATATCTATTTCTAAGTAGCAGTGAGTACAGACTTGTTGCCCACATGTTCGTGACCTTGAAAACAGGCCCCATGCTTTTCTCATGAGCATAGAAACAAATATTCTTTGCTTGAAAGGAACAGAGCTAGAATCTTAAGGATAAATACTCAAGAGTAATATAAGGCATTTTATTTCCTTATTTCACTGTCACCCAAAGTAATCTTTTCCACAACCAGAGCACAGATCCGTAATGATTACATTTTAAATGAAAAGTCCTAATCCTTTCTGTTTCCAAGGCAAAGGATTATTTCTCTGTAGTGTTAACTTAGTTGAGTCAATGCTCATGTTTGCCTTTGAGTCTTAATTTCTTGATAAGGAACACAGTCTAAGTTACTACTTAATTACCTCTATTTTTTCTGGTGCTGTTAACAGAACAGAAGCAACCAAGGATCCCGCAGAAGCACCAGCGAAGGCTTTGACATCCTTCAGAAGCTTTTTGCCATGTTTGCAAAGTGCAGATGCTGCCCCCAAGTGGTAAATGCCCAGAAATCCACATGCTGCAAATGACAAGTTGATGTGCTTCATTCTAGCTGCAGCACTGGCAATACAAAAAACAAAAATGCTGTTAAGTTGGAATAGTTTACCACGTATTGTGTAGTCTTATGCTGATCATTGCTCCAAGGCTTTCTTCTAACATCATACTCTGTTTTAAGCACAGTCGTTTCAATTAATTCTAATTAAACACAGGAATCTTTCAAAGAAACCTTTTCTTTCTCTCCTCACCTTGACCCAAGTCTTCAACAGTAAAAAAAAAAAAAAAAAAAAATTACAACATTCCACATTTATTCGGTACATAGATTATTATGCAATCTAAGATTTAATTACTTGGCAAGAAACAGACATAGAATTACAGTTGGCAAGGGCATTTGGTCTTTTCTCTTGACCCTTTGAAATGTTTTGCAGGGTGGGGGCAGCGTTACCATTATGGAAAGAGAAAATTATTAGAGATCGTATCAAATTCCAAATGAAAAACACAGTTGTTCTGGGTAAGTGTATCAGAAAATTTCAAATATAGCTCCGTACTCCCCTTCCCAATTTCTATCGTGAGCACCCATATTTTTATAAACGCCAATACAATTATTCAGTAACGCAATAAGCAATCACTCAACAATGCAATACATTTCTTTGCCAAGTATCTCAAGACAAACAGGTCATGACTGATGAAGGCAAATTAAGGCTCCACGCAATGTCAGCCACGCCACTTTATACTTGCAACACATCTATATACAAAATTATATGCGTTCCTATGCCTCAGTGGGCACAATTTGCCCACTTGAATGAAATTGTGCCTCCACAAGGCTGTCCATTCTGAGGGTCTCAGGGTTTCCCTGGGGGCCCAAGGGCCCCATTCAGGGACCCCAAGATCAGGCACATTGCCAGGGCCTCGAATTTAGGGACCTAAGACAGCCTGTTACTGATGCACCCGGCCAGGCCCTGTGAGGGTAGGAGGCTTTGCCGCCGCAGGCTGCGCTGGCGTCCGCGTAGACTGAGTCCCGGTCATCGATCCGGGGCCGAGCCCCAGTTTTGATTCCATTTCTGCAAATGGGGACGGGAAGAGGGTTGAGTGCTCAGCATCCAGGAGGCCAGGCCCGGTCAGCACAGGCTGTGCCCTCCGGTGGCCTGGAGGCCGGTGGGGCAGGAGTGGTGCCCGCATCAGTCTCGCAGAAGCACACCACAACCCTCCAGGCCCTGGCTAGGCCCCAGGGTTCCGTACCAACGCAGCCCCGGGGCATTTCCGTGTTGAACACGTCCCTTTAACGAGAAGGCGGGGCTGGACCGTCACTCAACCGTATTCCGCCTATGAAGGCCGGGCTACGCTCGCCAGGAAAGTCCTGCGGCAGGGGTAGGTGCCGCCTCCCGCGCAGATATGTGACGTCATCGCGCCGACGCAGGCGTCTGTTCGGCTCCGCCTGCTCTAGGTAAACTGTACTTAACGTGGCCGCTAAATCGGAGCGTCCTCCAGCGCAGGCAAGACTTGCTCGTTTAGTTATGCTATCTTCGAGTACCTAGAGAGATGTTTAGAGACAGGTCTACACCTCTCTAGGATGTAGACCCTAGAGAGGTGTTTTAATCCCTGCGTACCTTTGAACGCTACTTGGCCGTCACCTGCCAGCCTACTGACCTCTAATAATCCTCATTTTCTATGCCCCGGAAGTGCCCACCCCTCTCGCGTCTGTTTCCTGGAAGTGATTCCTCCCGATCCACCTTTGCGCCCGCCTGGGTGCTCCAACTGCCGCTAGGGGCGGAGTCCAGGGGCTAAGCGGCGGCTGCACCTCCTGCAGCCTTTCTAGGCTTGTCTTTGGTTTTTTTCCGAAGTGCCATCGAAAACAAAGGCTGGACTATGACCCTGGGGAACTTTCACGTCTTTAGTTGACCTTATGCTGTGTAACCTTGGGCAGATAGCATAACCTCTCTGTGTTTCCCGTGTGCATCATGTGCAGATTGAGATGATGAAATGAGAGAACTAAATTGGAAAGCTCGTTCCACTTAGGGGGCCGTGAGCAGGTGGTCGTTTTGTCCTCTGGCACTACTGGCTCAGACTTAAGCAGCTTCAACGACCGCCAAGATGCCTGCCATGGTCACCAATATTTAAAGGACTCTGACAATTCTCTCCCCAAACAGTGTTTTCCCTATCTAATCCTAATAACCAAGCCTGGAGGAATCTCTGACTTTGTGATTGAAGGCTCTCCAGGTCCCCTGGCTTAAGGGCAGAGATTTACTTTCTCTGAGGCTACAAAGGAGCATCTGGGAGATGGCGAGAGAGTCTCTACCTTAAGCAAAACAGAGAGGAGGGGTGACCCAAATTGCCTCTGGCTTGGGCTTTTTCTTTCTCTTTTGGAGTGTCGCCTCTGGCCAACAACACCTGTGAGTCCTTGATGTGATGACTAGGAAAGATGTTTTTAATTCATGTAACTAATCTTTAGAGAAAATAGATCCTGAAAACACCTTATTTTCTGATCACAGAATGACTGCATTACTCAGAATTCTTTACTTCCACCGGAATTTAGTGAAGGGAAGGCACAACCTACATTAGGAAAATACAGGACACAGTCCAGTCCTTAAACCTTCCACGGTCCTCTAACTCTTTAAGTCCAATGTGATACTCCCCAGAACTGCATCCTCCAGGAAGCTCATGAGAAAGGAAGAATGCCAGGTCTCATCCCTGATGTCTTGAATCGGTATCTGCATTTTAACAGAATCCTGAAGCACTTGTCTAACCCCTTTGGTAATGTTATGGTCTGAATGGATACCTCCAAAATTCACATGTTAAAATAACCCCAAGGTGATGATATTAGGAGGTGGAGCCTTTGGGAGGTAATTAAGTCACGAGGGTGGAGCCTTCATGAATAGGATTCGTTCTCTTAGAAAAAGGACCCCAGAGCTCCCTTTCCACCATGTAAGGATACAAGTACAAGAAGATGGCAGACTGCAAATTGGAAAAGGGCCCTCCTCAGAACCTGATCATCTTGGCACCTTGATCTCAGACTTCCATCTTCCAGAACTGTGAGAAATAAATTTCTTTTATAAACACCCAGTCAGTGATACTTTATTATAGCAGCTTGAATGGACTAAGACAGGTGGTCTGGTTTAAAGTGATGTGGTGGCATCAGAAGTTTAAGGAGAGACTGGATTCACAGAACTGGAATCTGGGATGCCGTTGACAGAACAAATATTTCCTCCACTTGGACATTGTCAGCAGGTTGATTCAGGAGCCTGGATGAATGCCACAACTTTGGACTCTTTCACATAAAGGAAAGATCAGGGCATGCACTATTTCTACACCTGGCTGGCAGAGTGAGATCTCACCAAAGGTAAGTCTCTTTGGAACAGCAAAATGCTCCATAATTTAACTCTTAAAATTTTAAACTTGTTTCCTCCTTTCTCCCTTCTGCCTCATATCATATCTCCATGTAACTAGTTAAAAGTTCAGCTCCCAGCTGGGTGAGGTGGCATGTGCCTGTAGTCTCAGCCACTCAGGAGTCTGAGGTGGGAGTATCACTTGAGCCTAGGAGTTCATTTTCAGCCAGGGCAAGGTAGTGAGACCTTATCTCTAAATAAAAAACTAAAAGAGTTCAGCTTTCTTATGTAAGGAAGAATATCATTTTCATTCACATTTGTCTTTGTCATCTCATTGCCAAGACTAGCACTTGGCACATAGTATATGATCAATAAATACTTGTTTGGGATGTTGGATTTAAGTAAATTACCATTGTGATCTGAATATATAGTAATTTAATTGCCCTTTAAAATGTTTTTTTTCTGTAATTAATTGGCTTACTTTTGGTCTTCTATTTTCCTTAGTAATTTAGTTTCAAATGGGTTTATTTAGCCATTTATCATATAATTATTAAGTATCCGTTGTATAGCAAAGGTTGCATTGGTACAGGGCATACACAGTTGAAATAATTTAGCCGTTATCATCAGGGATACAAGAGTCCAGTGGGTAGGGAGACATCTGATGTGTAATTACAGAGGTGTGATGATGTGGTATTGCAAAGCCACACACAGATACCCTGCTTGTGCACCAGGAGCTACAGAGTAGGAAACCTTTAGCTCTAGGAGGTGCCTAGAGTAGCACCCAGCACATAAAACAAAATGCCCCAGCTTGATGTCTCCTTTTCCTCCAGTACTCCCTCCCTGGAGATTTTATCCTGTATCCCATAAAGGGAGAGAAATGGACATGGATAAGAGATGCTTGTCCACACCTCTGCTCCAGGGACAGGACCATATCTCAGAATCTTTGAGTCTAATCAGTTCTTCCAATCTACTCTGCTTGTGGTGTTATTTCATTTTCCCCTCTTAGCATCTTAACACCTCAGTATCTTTTGTCCGTCAACATTGCAAGTATTTTGTTTTTTTAAAAAACAACAAATCTCTTGTCTGTGTTTGCAACTCTTGAGCCTATGGATGCAAATACAATATTACACATTGAACTGAAAAATAGAGATGGTAAGGATTTCCTGAGTGTTTCTGTTGTTGTATTAGAATTCCTTAATTACAGTGCTTGTAACTGGTGTTCTAGATAAGTATAAGATAGAGCAGGTAAGCTTTCAAAGTTTTCATGCATAAACAATGTATTTTATATTCCTGACTTGCTTTCCCCGCTACACCTACCCTTTTCTATTTGTTTTACTTAAGTTAGTTAAAATTGAGTTTCTAAAGCTTGCAAACCAAACTGTTCTTACTAATGTAAGTGCTTTTTACATTGCACATGGCTGTTTTCCCTCTATTAAAAATATGCTACAAGAACTGACTACTTGAAGGAACACTGGCTAAATTCTTTCTAAATGGAATAATATATTTTCAAAAAATGTGAATTTTATATATTTACCATATTATATATATATATATATAACATTATTACATATTTATTTCTGTTATAATATATGTTTACATATTTATGTAAAACAAAATAAGACTTTTCTTTGATAACATCTGTGTTTAAGTCTATTCAGGCTGCTATAACAAAATACCCAAAACTGGGTGGCTTGTAAACAATAGGAATGTGTTTCTCACAGTTCTGGAAGTTGAGCATTCCAAGATAAGTCACTAGCAGATGGTGTCTGGTGAGGCCCTATTTCCTGGTTCGTAGATGGCACCTTTTTGCCTTGTCTTCACATGGTGGAAGTGGCAAGGGGCACTTCGTTAAGGGTACTCATCCCATTCATGAGGCTCCACCCTCAGGACCTCCTCCCCTCCCAAAGGGCCTATCTCCTAACACCATCACCGTGGGGGGATAGGATTCAACAAATACATTTTTGGATGGAACACAAGCATTCAGACCATAGCAATCTGAAAACATAATTCAAAATTGACATCCTTTAGAAATATAATTTATTTATGACTCAATATATCTGATAATATATGATAATCTTTAGGCCTTTTAACATGCTGTAGAAACTCAATATCAAACTATTTCTATTAAAGAGAAACATTTTTAAAATGTGACATTTATTTTATAAGCTTCCTTTTAATTTAATATGTGAAGGATTCCAAATGTAATGTTATGCATTGAGCTAAAAAACAGAGATAGTAAACCAGGAGTTTACTATCCAAGCTTTCAGAGTTTTCATACTTAAACGATATATTTTGTAGAAAATGGGTTCAGATCTTTGATAGCCAGGGGGTGACTGTGTGGTACCACATGTATACATAATCCTAAATATTTTTTAAAATCCCAGTCAAAGAAACCTGTATTCTCTGCTCTGTGTACTTCATCGCAAAGCAACTGTACAGTGGACATGGCTGCTAGGGGTCCACAAATTGTGCAGACATAAATAGTCCTTTCTGGCCTTCAAATAGTTTTCTTACCATGGAGCTGATTATTGAGGACATAATATCAATGTCAAGTAAGTAATATTGTTGGGTGATAAACAGGTGGACAGCTTCAGTGCCTTATGCTCCATAAAATTCACCAAAATACTGTATTTTAATTTGGAGTACAGGATCTCATCATTACTAGTGCTGTTATCAAAAGAAACACCCTAACTACTAAAACATTCAATTATCTAATTACCTCATTTCAAAGAGACAAAATAAGGATTTTGGTCTATTCTTTGTTAGTAAAATGCGTTGTTTTCTTGAGCATCTACTCCTATTATTAGAATCTTATTACTAATATTTACTACACTTACTGCCCACTCCACGCCAGTCCTTTGTATACATTGTCTCATATCACTTGTACAACGTTAAAAGATAGAAACATATAATAGATGACTCAAAAAAAGAGAAATATATAATAGATAAAAGTTTAAAGTAGCCTTTCCATATCCACATAGAGGTTATAAGGCCAGATTGCCCTGCTCTAAAGCTTTTGCACAGACTTCCCTTCCCCTCTACTCTTTCAGAAATGAATTAGCGAAATACTAAGCTCTAATTATATGCTAAGCCTTGTGTTATTTGGCTACTCTGAGTCTCAGAATCTTTCTTCCTTTAATTCTTTCTCTGTTCAGAATTTGTGATTGGTATTCATATTTGGATATTTATAATTTAAAAATGGTAAAAGTCTTAATAGATGTTATATATGAGTTTATTTATAGCATTTGAAGAACTTGTTTACGTCTTGAAAAGAAAAATAAAGCAAACCTAGCAATTAATTAAAACTACCATTCTCTATTGATCAATTGCAGCAGTAACTCTTTTTTATTTCTCCTTTTCCTGGAAGCTGTGCCATAAAGTAGGTGATGGTAAAACAAACATAATTTCCATTAGGAGCAATGTTATAAAAGGGGATTATGTTATTGGCTAAAGTCTAACTCCAAATAAATTATATATCTATTCATTTGTCTTCATGCCTTTGCTCTCATTAGATAAACTTTTTTTGTCTAATATATGAAAAGAGCCGTGCTAGGCATTAAAAAATATACTTTAAAAGAATCTTAAGGTAAACTTCCTTTAGTTCACTATTTTCTTGCTCAAATGTCCTTTCATATTTCTTTGTCCCATTAAGCCCTACTTTTTCTTCAAGGCCTAAATCAAACTCTACTCATGGAATGCATTCAACCACCTCTGTTAATCTTAGCCACACCCTCATCTTTGTTACTACAGGTACCTTATTGCTGTAGCATCTCTGACCTTTTATTTCAGTTAGAGATATGCTTGCCACCACTTTCTAGGTTCAGAGTTCATTTGGAGCAGGGACTATGACTTATACTTTTTGGCTTTCTCCAGCACATAGAATTTAGCTAAAGCATGGTAAATGAGTAAATGAATCTTTAAACTGGGCTAGGCGTGGTGGCTCACATCTATAATCCCATCATTTTGGGAGGCCGAGGCAGGCAGATCATCTGAGGTCAGGAGTTCAAGATCAACCTGGACAACATGGTGAAACCGCATCTCTACTTAAAAAAAAAAAAAATGCAAAAACTAGCCGGGCATGGTGGTGGGCACCTGTAATCCCAGCTTCTCAGGAGGCTGAGGCAGGAGAGTTGCTTGAACCCAGGAAATGGAGGTTGCGGTGAGCCAAGATTGCACCATTGCATTCCAGCCTGGGTGACAGAGTAAGACACCATCTCAGACAAAAGAATCTTTAAACTGCATGTTTCAGATAGCTAACTAGCTTTAGTAGAGGAAAATATGCTAGTTTAAATAATTAAGGAGCTAGAGGTAGTGCTAACTGCAGATATGGCTGGGTCAGGCACTCAGTGAATGCTGTTACGGCCATGTATTAGTCCGTTCTCACACTGCTATAAAGAAATACCGAGACTGGCTAATTTATAAAGGAAAGAAGTTTAATTGGCTCACAGTTCCACATGGCTGGGGAGGCCTCAGAAAATTTATGATCATGACAAGCAGAAGCAGGCACCTTGTTCACAAGGCAGCATGAGAGGAGTGAGCAAAAGGGGAAGACCCCCTCATAAAACCATCAGATCTCGTGAGAACTCACTTCTTATCATGAGGACAGCATGGGGGAAATGCTCCCATGATCCAATCACCTCCCTTCCTTGACACATGGGAATTATGGGTCCCTCCCTCAACAGGTGGGAATTACAATTTGAAATGAGATTTGGGTGGGAACGCAGAGCCAAACCATATCAGGCCACCATTTTGCCACTTCCTCTCTGTGTTTCTCTTCTTAGTTTCATTCTGCAGGCAGCCCCACATCTTCTTAGCTTATCAGTGGAAAAGTCCTTTTATCACTTTCTCCGTCCCAAATTTAGAAAAAGACTCCTGTTGGTTCTGTTTTTATTACATGCTTGTCCTTGCAGTAATCAATGTGAACAGCAAATTATGATACATGATAGTTTGAGCCCACGCCATGCAGACAGTGGGTAAATATGAATGGATGCACTGCAGGTCCAGAAACAGTTGGGTGGGAAAGTCCTCCTAGGAAGAAGCCTGGCAGACTCAATCTACCTGTCCACTGCAGTACTTGATAAATATTTTTTGAATTCAATGAAAGCAAAAAGGCAGCTGTAATCTCTGTATAAAATGGGATAATTTGCTTTACTCCTTTTGAAACATAAAACTATATAGCACATATCTAATTGGCACACATTCCTCCAAGCAAATAAGAACACAAGTATGGTGTTTGGTACAATGAAAATTTAGTTGCAATATTAGATATGTTCAAATGAACAGCACATGTTACTTGGCATCAGTGTTGTCCAGCATTGAATTAATGCTGAATTAATAGGGTTGCTTGGCTTCTTTGAATTTCATGGGCTATTTTGGATGTGAGAGGGGGCATAAGACTTGCTCACCAATGTAAATGTGTGATATTTCACTCTGATAAATTTCCCCATAGGGAGCTGTGCTACTTAGAGTAGAGGCAAGAATCTTATCTTACACATAGGATGAAAGTAGATGCTAAGTAAATGTTTGTTTTTGACATCAGTGATGATAATGATAAGGCTTTTCTGCCAAAAAAATTTAAGGAGTAGGAGGAGATCCCAAGGTTCCTCCATCATCTCTTACTTTAGAGCGTAGCATCATAAGGCATTTTGAAAAAGAGTATAGTCACCATTTAGTGGACATCCTCTTTTTGTTTTAAAGCCATAAATAAATATACTATTGACATAAACTTTCAAAAATGTTCTTTGCAACATCTTCATTACATTTCTGACAAAAACAATATAATACCCCAAACTATACAGACGCATTCTCTATTTGGAAAACTACAAAAAGAATAGGTAAAAGTTTGTCAGGAGTCTGAGCTGGAAGTCACAGTGAAATTCTGAAAGGGCCTTGGCCGATGTGTAGAAGGTGGCTGTAATTTGAGGCTCTCTTACTATGACTTGAATTCTCAGAAAACCAGCAGAGAAGTAGGGGGCTAATAGAATATAATAATATGTGGGGCAATATTTCTTGAATTTATGGAGTGAATCTATTATTCCTAGGGAAAAAATTCCAAGTTCTAATGAACTGTCATTGATTCCTGTAAACAGCTAAATTTAAAATAATGAAAACACAGAATTCACCCTCTGTGAAGGAAAGAGATGGAAAGTTCAAAGTCATTCCAACAGTATTAATTACATGGGAAAGCCTATCCCCAAGTATACCTGCCTAAGATGTGTTTTGCATTTTTAAAATTCCCAGACAGAAGCTGGAGAGGCCTATTTACATTTTCCTTTTAAGCACTAAACTTTCTTTCCTATATTTTATTCTCTCTCCTTACCTTGAGGGATCATGATCCCACTCTTAAGATGCATTAGAAATATCATATTAAGAAAGTAAACTTTTCATAGTATAAACATTTGAATAGCTATATAGCACCTTCACATCTCACTTAAAAAGCAACTGTAGAGGCCGGGCGCAGTGGCTCATGCCTGTAATCCCAGCACTTTGGGAGGCTGAGGAGGGGTGAATCACAAGGTCAGGAGTTCAAGACCAGCCTGGCCAACATGGTGAAACGTCATCTCTACTAAAAATACAAAATAATTAGCTGGGCATAGTGGCAGGTACCTGTAATCCCAGCTACTAGGGAGGCTGAGGCAGGAGAATCGCTTGAACCCAGGAGGCGGAGGTGGCAGTGAGCCGAGATCGCGCCACTGCACTCCAGCCTGACCAACAGAGTGAGACTCTGTCTCACAAAACAAGCAAACAAACAAACAAAACAAAAAGCAACTGTAGAAAGCAGAACACACCGTAAATATACCATAAGGTTAAGGTTCTTCAAAAGGCTCTTTATCATTCTGGAATTTACTTTTCCTGTATCTTCATATATATCTACACCAAACTTTTGAAAATTCACTGAGCACCAAAGATAAGCACGGTTTTCTAGTTTTATCAGAGAAAATAATTGAGATTCTGTAGGGTAGAGAAACATTTATAAGATAACATTTTAAAGAGAACAGAGCTTCATTTCGCTATTCTGTGAACCCAGGCAAATGTTACATTCACTTCTGCTGGA
This sequence comes from Cacajao melanocephalus, assembly GCA_963573385.1. NCBI lineage: Eukaryota > Metazoa > Chordata > Mammalia > Primates > Pitheciidae > Cacajao > Cacajao melanocephalus. Next base: position 11,262 of record CAUYLG010017866.1, on the reverse strand, counting down.
AAAGAAACTGAAATGACATTTTTGCTTAATTGTTAAAAGAGAAGTTCCTTCTGTTAATGCAGACAAAAACAATGGTTCAATGACCCCAATTTTACTTATACTTAACATCCACCCAAAGTATATTTTCACTAACTATTGATGTGATTGTTGAAATTACAGGTCATTTCCATCATTTACATGTTTTCAGATATCTTTAGTTTTTTTTTTTTTTTTTTACTTTCTATACTCATTTTGTTTTTTACTTTGTATACTAGAATGGCAAATTATGATACTATATGCAACACAAAACCTCTCTGTGTATACTTTTACTTTGCTCTACATTTTATGTTGTTAGAGGAAAGAGTGCTAAGTTTATGTTTTTTTAATTTCCTTAACACACACTTGGATGGTGTTTACTATGTGCGTCTTCTAACCACCTTACAGATATCAATGCATTTAATCTTCTTAAGAACGCTGTGAGGTAGGTACTGCACTGGCACTAGCATTTTAAGAGTGGCTAAATGATCTACAAAGAGACTAAGTAGCTTTCTCAAGATCACACAGTTGATCAGTAGCAGAGCCAGGATTCATTTCTTTAGTATTTTGCCATGGTGCCTCCCCAGTGCCAGAGTCAAAAGTAGCAAAGTAGACCCATACTCACAGGTTGTTTATGGCAGGCATTTTCAAAGAGACATTGATAAGTGAATTAAGAAATGAGATTGTCCAGCTACACTCCAGCAGGATCTTGAGAGGCTCATCCTCCTCTACCAAGCTGTTAAATGTTGAGTTCTTAAGACTTAGACTTAAGTCTTAGACATTTCCTTGTGCCAACTAAGGGGCACCATTCCTGCCCAAAGCTTTGGTGCAGTCTCTCAGCCTGTGACCTCCACATCAGCTAGTGCGATAACATGAGGACTCCTAATTTGGACTGCTTATCTGTGCATAGAGGCCAACTCAGGATATAATTCAGGGAAAGTCCCTGCTTAGGTGAAGGGGGAAAGCCCATCCTGCCTACTAGCACAGTCGAGGTGTGAGAGAAGGAAAAAGGGGTACTGAGGCAGAAAATTAATGGGCTACTTCCCTCACCTTCTTGGTTCTATGTTGGGAGCATTCTTGTAGACATACACAGGAAGGTAAAGGGCGTGCCTGTTTTCCCACACATGGCCTTGAGGAGCTATCATACTCTAGTACAGTGGTTCTAAATTCTGCTGCTTGTGACGAGTTTAGGATGCGGCCCAGGCATCAATATTATTTTGGTGGTAGGGAGTCAGGGGTAGGGGGAGTTGAGGGGACCTCTCAGGTGAATCTAATGTATAGCCAGGGTTGAGAACCACTATTCTTAGAGAGGGTCTCTGGTTGATCAACATGGCACCAGGGCTGTAATGCAGGTTTGGGAGAGGGATATGCCTAGATCCTGAGCTAACATAAGCCTCAGCCTGGTGATCAAGGGATCTAGATTCTGTACACCCCGGTGAGGAGTGACAGAACAGCCGAGAGAATCTAGGTTGGCCTGAGTTGAGGATGCTGTCCTGGGGGTACAGAGAACAGAGGCGAAGACCAAGGCCATGGGGTCCAGCATCAGGAACATAACTGTTGCCACACATGCCAGGTGCAGCCTCAGGGAATGCCAGCCCAGGTGCCAACTAGACCAGCAGAGCTAGCACAGAGCCTTCTGGTACTTGATCAGAGCTCCCATTTCTCCCCGTTCACAAAGTCCCAGGAACAATGCTAGATACATAATATGCAGGGTCCTGTGCAAAAGGAAAATGAAGAACCTCTGCACAAAAAGCAGGAAAAAAAATTGCCATTACTAGCTTTTTCCTTATTTCTGTGGCATATCTCCCTCAATTTGTTAAAAGAGTTTTAAGTTTGCTATTTAATGTCTAAGTAAATAAAAAAATTAAAATTGTAAATAATTAGCATGAAACTTCACCATTGATGTTTATATTGTATGATGCTGGTTTTAAAGACAAACATCAGAACATTTAAGTAGGATGTGGGATTATTACAATCACACAACCCATGTTTTGTAGCATACACATGCACACGCATTTCATTCTGGCCTGAATAGTGGGGATGGTATGGAAAACAAGCCCAACTCTTCTGATTCTGCTTCTTGATATGCACACATTGCACCAATACTTTCCACCTGCTGAGTGTGAAAGGCCTGAAAGGGAAAGAACTGTGGGCTTCTCTTTTACTTTCCTCTGTGTTGTCATTTTGAGCTTAAGTGGCTAGCCAATCCAGGAGATGACATGGGTAGGAAAGGTTGTAACAGGCTTCTTGGTCACGTGTGTTTCTTAGTATACATTTGCTTTCTCTCTGCTTACTAAGAAAATTCTGGTTCAAATGGGAAAATGTGGCATATGAGGCTGGCAGCATTTCTCGTAACTCAGCCGTGACTGTGACACTGTCCCTTTGTACTTGCTTTGTATGTGATCTGCCATGCATTGTGGGTCTCTTGTTCCATGCTCATGAAGCATTACAGATCGTATGTGTATGAAGCAGGTGGCTGGGAACAGCAGATGTACACATTGCCGATATCTGCTCTGCTCATGTTTATACATCAGTGTCCCATCGGATGTCCCTTAGAAAACACAAGTTCAAACTAAAATTACCACAGATTTCAGGACGGTCACAGTGGAGCATTAATCCATGTATGGGGTCCTTCTGAGCCCGGGGCCCTGTTTGACTGCACCAGCTACCTCCCCATGAAGCTGGCCCTGCTCAGGGATGCTTCCCAGTATTCCCAGTTAACATCTCACAGAAAATGGGGAGAGAAGAAACTTTATGCTCTGCATGAAGTGAGACTGTTGTTAATTATTAGATACCAGTCATAACATGAAATAACAAAATAATTAACTCTTGGCAATTTTTAAAAAATTTCTATTCATGAGATTCATTGCCTTAGTTAAGACTGCTTTGGTTGCTGAGAGGAAAAGCGAAATTATATGTGGATAAAGAAAATTATTGTTAGAATATACTTGGTTTGGTAAAATGTAGATTTTAAGGTAAGTTATGGAGATAGGCATGTTAATTAAGTTGATGTAGCATTCCACAATGGAAACATACTTCAAAACATATTATACTTGATAGATATGTAAAATTTTTGTCAACTTAAAAAATAATAATATAGAGCCCGAGGAAGGGGAGATGTCTAGCGGATTGGCATTAGGAAGTGGAAACCCGCTGGAAACCATATCCTCTTTGGATTTCCAGGGTCTTGTGGATTCTTACTTAGCATCTCTTACTTCCATTCCAGGAAATCCACTTTCTCTGCTTCTTAGTGTGCACACCATGACCAAACGTGGCTGCCCTCAGCTCTGGAATTTACACAACCTCAGTTCAGGCAAACGACACAGACAGTGTAGAGTCTCATTTATCCTAGTCCCTATTTCTGGCAGAGAGAATGTGATTGGACAAATGTCACTGGTCCTAGCAGTAGTGAATGATGATGGCTGGGGGGCTGGGACTTAGAAGCTCATGGGCTGGACAACATTCCTGAAATTTTCTACTGCACCCTTCATACTAGGTTAACTGTCCTGGTTGTACGTTAACTTTCGAATAGATAAATCATACATCTAGATCTGTATCTAGATACCTGATTTTTCTCTATTTTTACAGTTTTTTGGTAACTGGATCAATACAGAAGATGAACACAACATTTTATAAATAAAAGATAATAAAAATAACCTGGGAGCAGTTGCAGAGCCGACACTGTCTGCCAGTGTCTTTGCTCACCATGTTGTATTCATCGTGTCAGTGTCCACAGTAAGCACCCTGGAGCTGGGTGAAGGCGTTCGCCCCGAAACGCCAAGGCACTTTCCCAGGGGCCTGGACAGGAAGGAAGCAGCCAGGAAAGAAGTCCAGATTCAAATCAGTGCTCAGAGCCTGTACTCCCTTTGCTAGAAAATAATAAGCACGAGCTGGCTTGATTACATACTTTACTGAGAAACTATCATCGTTATCATTATAGCCCACACTTTCTCCCTGGCTTTTCATTGATTGTTGTCAGAGTTCAGAAAACTTCTGATGCTTTATTTTTTAAAGGAACTCAATTAAAAAGATAGTAGCGATTAAGTACAGCAGAGTCTCAGAAATGTGTGCCCTTAGTTAATGAGTGACTTTCAGAATAGTACTAGTGTATCCTCCAAGATTACATGCGTAATCCCACAAAAATTGATGCCAGGTGGGCCTGACCTGCCCATGAAAGTAGATTTCTTGTCTTCAAGATGTCTTTCTATAACTGTTTCCAGTCTTCCCCCTGCTGGCTGATGAGAATTGGATATTGGAAATCAGAGACTCAGGTAAGTAAAAGCAGATGATAAGCCAAAATTCCTTGGATTGAAAGAGCCAAGGAGGTCTCAATTTCACGCGGCCTTAGTCCATTGAGAAACCAGCTGACTCTCCCACTACCTGTATTTTATCCTTTCCCAAACCAACTCCAGGGAGGCATCAGAAAGTTTTCAGATCAAATTTTATTATCTGCTTGCATCTACATGTGCTGCATGGCAAGAGCTGCTTTATGTTACTTATCTGAGTCATGATTGAAATCTCAGTGCAAAATTAATAAAGATTGAAAAGAGAATAACTTAGATTGGTGTCATTGTTGTCTTTCTTGTCTCATGCATCCTCTACCTTGACTCTGCAAAACTCATATTGATTTTAAACATAAATGAATTTGATTTTTTCCAGAATTAAAAATTCAAACAGTCATAGAGTATAGCTACTTGTTTAGACTGTTTTTAATTTTTATTTTTATTTAAAATGTTCACTGGATTAGCAAATAGTCATTACTTTATTAAGCCCACTTTATGGATTCATTTTATTTTTTTAATGAAGCAAACTAAAGGTTAAAAATGAACATAAGACGATTTCTACATTAAGTAGCATAACTATTCATTAGATCTTAACATTAAAGTTACTGCTAATATAACCTTTAGTATATGAAGATAGGCTTTTCTATTATGTTTGTGTGTGGATATACACACTCAGTGGGGACTATTCATTTCACAAAAGAAATATATGTTCTTTCTGTCCTTGTTGAAATTTAGTTTTTTTAAGAAAAAGTCTTTTTTTCTGTTTCCAAAGAAATACATGTTCATCTTAGGAAATTTAAAGAATACAAACAGTAATTTAAAATTGACTACTTATGTAAAATTATATGTATGATATATTCACACAGATATAGGTAAAAGCATTTTGTAATTTACTTTGTAGAAATTTGTATCTCAAATTTTAATACAAAATGTTATATCAAAACCTACCAATTATAAGTTATAACCTAATAAAAGAGCTGCCAATAATTTAAGTTCTTACATAGTAAGTTACCTAATATTATGAAATATACATGACTCCTTTTTACATATTTTGTTTCCAGAGATTTTATCAATAGCCTAGACTCATGAGTATCATTTTTGCACATAATTGTTATGGATAAGAGACCAAAGATTATATTAAATGTTGGTGTTTGAGTATTTACTAGGCTTTGTCGCCACTGAAATGACTTTTTCTCACCCACTATTTTTAACAACCATGCTGGTGGAATTTGTGTCTTAATAAATTTATAAATTATGACACGCCAGGGGCCTCAGTACTGGAAACATTAAATGCACGAATGGCAAGGATGTCTGTAAAGTAATAGGATATATTTTAACACACCTATCAGTACTCATACTTTCAAGCAAGTGTTTCTTCAACATAAATTAAGAGCTTACCAACTATTTCCATAATTGATGAATGTGTTTCCAAGAATGTATATATTCCTCAATATCAACTGAGAGTGCTCTGTGTGTTGACATTTTCATAAGCACTGTGGACATAATAATGACTGACACAAGTAGGCCACAGTCTAAGGAGGGGGAAAGATGGTAGCTATTGCAATACAGGAATCTAAGCCTTAAGTGGAAGGTGGTACAAGACAATGTGGGATCTTACCCACTCCAGTCCTGGGGTCAGGTCACATGTGAAAACAACATGATTCCTATGATCAGTCCTGGGCCAATGGAATTCCAGGGCATGGCCGAAGAGTTGAGAAGGTACCTTAATCAGGACTGTGTCATAGTCCCAGAAAAAGGAGGAATTTGGAATTGTCTTCAAAGGTTTAGGGTATTTTGTTGAATAGCCTATAGGGAAATAAATGATCAACATTTGATATAATTTGTATTCTTTTTCTCTAAGCTAAAGTCTAAAATGTAATAACTCCTGCTAGGTCCATGTAATATTAGAATCACACTGACCTTTTAATAGCTCCAGGGTTTAACAGAGGGACAGGCATGCAGTAGATGTTCAGTGGATGCTTATCAATAAGTGACTACAAGACAGCTGACAAAATGATTGAAACACAACTGGAAAATTCTAGTCTAAAACCAGATAGGTGTGAGTGCTGAGATAGATTTGCTTGTATAGCTTGCGAATTGATTATATTGCTTCCAGGAACTCTCCTGCAGTAAGAGACTCATTTTTACAAATGAGGGCAGGTTGCCAATCTGAGTATTGGCAGCCTGAATATGCCTTGACTATTGAAGTTGAGTACTTTGATGAGGGCTATGTGCATTTGGATTTTAACATTCTGATACATTTTAAACAATTGTATGTGTGTGTGTGTGTGTGTGTGTGTGTGTGTGTATATATAAAGTTCACTTTAAAATTATTCAATTTGCAAGTGTGTTGATACCTTTACATATGTACACACATTCACAGACTACAAGTCTAATTGATGTTGCTTAAGATAAGTCAGCATTTGCTTTTCTTGGTTCATGCAGACTACCTGGTTCAAATCTAGGCTCTACTGCCTATGGCTATGTTACCTTGGGAAGATTACTTAACCTGTCTGTGCCTCACTTTCTTTCTTTTCAAATTTTTTTATTTTCAATTTTTGTGGGTACATAGTAGGCGTATATATTTATGGGGTACCTGAGATGTTTTCATACAGGCATGTAATGTGTAATAAGCACATCAGGAAGAATGGGGTATTGATCCCTCAAGCACTTGTCCATTGAGTTGCAAACAATCCATTTACACTCTTTATTTTAAAATGTATGGTTATTATTGGCTGTAGTCACCCTCTTGTGCCATCAAATAGTAGGTCTTATTCATTCTATTTTTTTGTACCCATTAACTATCCCACCTATCTCCCACCCCATCCCCACTAACCTTCCCAGCCTCTGGTAACCATCCTTCTACTATGTCTCCATGAGTTCAATTGCTTTGATTTTTAGATCCCACAAATAAGTGAGAACATGTGATATTTCTGTGCCTGGCTTATTTCACTTAACAGAATGATCTCCAGTTTCATCCACGTTGTTGCATATAACTGCATCTCATTCTTTTTTATGGCTAAATAGTACTCCATCGTGTGTATGTACCACATTTTCTTCATCCATTCATCAGTTGGTATTGGTGGACACTTAGGTTACTTCCAAATGTTAGCTATTATAAACAGTGCTGCAACAAACATAGGAGTGCAGATATGTCTTTGATATACTGATTTCCTTTCTTTTGGATATATACCCAGTAGTGGAATTGCTGGATCATACAATAGCCCAAATTTTAGTTTTTTGAGAAACCTCCAAACTGTTCCTCATAGTAGTTGTACTAATTTACTTCCTGCCAACAGTATACAAGGGTTCCCTTTCCTCCACATCTTCACCAGCATTTGTTATTGCCTGCTTTTTGGATATAAGCTATTTTAATTGAAGTGAAATGATATCTCATTGTAGTTTTAATTTGCATTTCTCTGATGATTAATGATGTTGAGCACTTTTTCATATGCCTGTTTGCCATTTGTATGTCTGTCTTCTTTTGTAAAATGTCTATTCCAATTTTTTGCCCACCTTTTGATTGGATTATTGGATTAGTTTTCTAGAGAGTTGTTTGAGTTCCTTATCTATTCTGGTTATTAATCCCTTGTCAGATGGGTAGTTTGCAAGTATTTTCTCTCATTCTGTGGATTGTCTCTTCACTTTGTTGATTGTATTCTTTGCTGTGCAGAAGGTTTTAAACTTGATGTGATCCCATTTGTTCATTTTTGCTTTTTTTGCCTGTGATTGTGAGGTATTGCTCAAAAAATTTTTGCCCAGACCAATGTCCTGGAGATGTTCCTCAACATTTTCTTGTAGTAGTTTCATGATTTGAGGTCTTAGGTTTAAGTGTTTAATCCATTTTGATTTGATTTTTGTATATGGTAGGAGATAGGAGTCTAGTTTTATTCTTCTAAATATGGATATCCGGTTTTCCCAGCAACATTCATTGAAGAGACTGTCTTTTCCCCAGTGTATATTCTTGGCACCTTTGTCAAAAATGAGTTCACTGTAGGTATATGGATTTGTTTCTGTGTTCTTTATTCTGTTCCACTGGTCTATGTGTCTGCTTTTATACCATACCATGCTGTTTTGGTTACCATAGCTGTGTAGTAGTAATGTGATTCCTCCAGTTTTGTTCTTTTTGCTTAGAATAACTTTAGCTATGCTGGGTCTTTTGCGGTTCCATATAAATTGTAGGATTGTTTTTTTCTATTTCTGAGAATGCTGTTGGCATATTAGCAGAATTGTACTGAATCTGTAGGTTGCTTTGGGTATATGGACATTTTAACAATATTGATTCTTCCAATCCATACACATGGAATATTTTTCTATTTTTTGTGTCCTGTTCAATTTCTTTCATAACTGTTTTAGAGTTTTTACTATAGAGATCTTTCACTTCTTTCATTAATTCCTAGGTATTATATTTTATATGTGGCTATTTTAAATGGGATTACTTCTTAAATTTCTTTTTCACTTTGTTCACTGTTGGCATATAGAAATGCTACTGATTTTTGTAGATCGATTTTGTATCCTGCAACTTAACTGTATTTGTCAGTTCTAATAGCTTTTTTGTACAGTCTTTAGGTTTTTCTAAATATAAGATTATGTCATCTGAAAATAAGGATAATTTGACTCTTCTTTTACAATTTGGATGCCAGTTATATCTTTCTCTTGTCTGATTCCCCTGCCTAGGACTTCTGGTATTAAGTTGAATTAACGGTGGTGACAATGGTCTGATTTTCTTTTCTGCTCTAATAGAACAGCACTGAGTTTAGTGTTGCTGCTGTGGGGCGTGGGGTGGGTGGCGTTGGTGATTCAGGACTGTTTTTATTCTCTTCAGTGTTTCTTTCAGTGATATGAAGTTAAAACCAGGTCCTATGAGTGCTCACCTGATTTTTTGTTCTTATACAGATGTTTTTTTCTGTGTAACTATTTGTTAACTTGACGTGCTTGCTTGGGGGACAATCTGTAGAGCTTTCTGTTCTGCCCTCTTGTTCTACCTTAAGGAGTCCTGATAAGTAAGTAACAACAAGGAGGGGGCCCCAAGTGGGCGAGGGTCCAAGATCAGGGAGGGCCCCTGGGGAGGAACACAATGAATTTGTAGTGAGAGACAGCCAATCACAAACAGCCTACTGACACAACTACCTCCCTGTGCACATAACCCCAACAGCATGACCTCATTCCACCCATATCCCCCTCTAGCACAGCCCTATAAGACTTCCCTCCAGCCCCTGCCTCTCGGCAGACATCCCCTTCTCTGCTGTGCTGTGTGTTACTTGCAGTGTATTTTCATACTTTCTCTAAAAAATCTGCCTTTCTTTACCTACAACTGTCTTGGCAAATTCCTTTACCTCACACAACACTGTCCCCAGTATGTCGCACCCATGACATGCCTCCCTCAGTTTCTTAATCTATACATTGTGGATAATTATTATACCTAAATTATAGAATGTTTATGAGGCTAAATGACTTAATATATATATAAGGAGCATGGGATACTATTTGTCAAGTGTTCAGAACAGTTTATTGTATTGTTATTCTAAATCATGACAAGATTAACATTGAAAACATTTAACTTACTAGAACAGAATAATCAATAAAATGTGTGTTAATGATTATACTTAAGCTTTAAAATGTGTCTAAGTCTAGATGAGTTAATATATGCAAAGAGTATTGACTACACACAGAAACTGAAACATTTTGTTATCCTTAATCTTAACAATATTTATATTAAAAACATTTAGATTACCAGATCAAACTAATATTTTGAAATACTTTAGTATTTAGCATGAAGCTTTTTGATTATCTTTAATGTTTTAAATATGTTGAAAAATAAAAATTACTAAATGGTTAACATGGGCAGCAATTTAAAACACCTTTTCTCTCTTCAGATGAAAAATATATCTTCAAGTAATCCAATTCCTTGGAACTAAATACATTTTGAAATTCTAATTCACTTTCTTACAATTTATAGATCTAGCATTATTAAAATATTTATATCTTTGAGCTAATGTGGCTTAACAAATTTAGTTTGCAAAACAAAGATGACATGAAAAGATCGTGATCCATAATCACTTTTTCCCTAAGCCATATGTGGTAGGCATTCCATTAAAAAGACAAGACAGTCAACCTTATAACTCCATAGAACTGTCCAAATAAATAAACTATTAGAAAACCAGGAAAATAACAGAATTTTGGAACAAAGTGTTTACCTAGAATTTTATTTTTCATTATTTCTCAAATAAGTAGAGTACAACCTTGGGTAGAGTTGTTTAAGATGTGTGGAGATGTTTGAGGCTGTTACTTTGGACTACGGGGGCTTTTGACCACAGTGCAGTATGAAACCTGTGAAGGGAAGGGGGAGTGGAGGAAGATTGGATAAGAAGATCCTCAGGTGTCATTGTGTCTCTGAGGAAGGTTCAGCCAAGCTCAGGGGACTCCAGTGCAAAGACCGTTCATAGGGCAGCAACACAGAAGACAGAAATGGACACACCCTAGTTTTGGTCACCATACTCCACCTTGGCTAGGAGCTCCCCCAAGAAGAATGTGACTTCCAGGTAAACACAGCAGCTGATCTTGAGAGATTGCAGCTGGAGGCTGCCAGCCAACGGTAATCCCTGAAGCTAGTCAATGACTTCTTTTCCAAAAAGAGCTTCTGGTGGGACATCTCCCAGGTTGCCAGTCACCTATGTTTCTAAATCCATTTGAGTATCTATGCAGAGTCTGTCCCTATGCTATAAATGCCAAGGATTGCCAGAGTTTGGTATTGCTACATTTCTGGGTGTCTGCTTCCCTACAGTGTCTTCCTTGAAGATTGTTCATGTGTGGTTTGTTTTATTTAAGAATGTGTGTGGCAGGAGGGTAAAGATGAACACAAAGGGCTTCATTGTAATTAAGCTTATTTAGTCGAAGGGACACTTATTCATATTGTTTGGCTTTGTGTCCCAATGCAAATCTCATCTTGAATTGTAATCCCCAG
>CAUYLG010017865.1:0-14057 GCA_963573385.1 Cacajao melanocephalus | reverse complement strand
CAGAGAAGTAGAAAAAACATGCCGATCCCCCAAGGGAAAATTAAAACATGAAATTATGTTAATATTGTTTTTAAAGTTATTTTAAATTGTGGCAAAATACACATAACACAATTCACCATTTTAATCATATTTAAGTGTATAGTTCGGTGGCATTAAGTACATTTGCAGCGTTGTGCCACCATCACCACCATCCGTCTCCAGAACTTTTTCATCTCCCTAAACTGCAAGTCCATACCCATTAAATAGTAACTTCTCATTCTCCTCACTCCTCAGCCACTGGCTACCACCATTCTACTTTCTGTCTGTATGAACTTGACCACTCTCTAGGTACCTCACATAGGTAGAATTATAAAGTATTTGTCCTTTTGAGTCTGGGTTATTTCACATAGCGTTAAGTCTTCAAGGTTCATCTATGTGGTAATATATGTCCATACGCATTTCCCCTCCTCCCCCCCCTCCTCCCCCTCCTCCTCCTCCTTCCTCTTCTTTCTTCTTTTTCCTCATGTTGAGGCAGAATCTCACTCTGTTGCCCAGGCTAGAACAATCATAGCTCACTGCAGCCTCAAACTCCTGGGCACAAGTGATCCTCTCACCTCAACCTCCCAAGTAGCTGGGACTATAAATGCACAACCAGCACACCGAGCTAATTTGTTGTTGGTGGTGGTGCCGGTGGTAGAGACAGGGGTTTCACTATGTTGCACAAGCTGGTCTCAAACTCCTCGACTCAAGCCATCCTCTCACCTCAGCCTCCCAAGTGCTGGGATTACAGGCATGAGCCACCGCACCTGGTCCTGTTTGTGGTTATTAACCAACCTCTCTTCGCTCTCCCCTCCCACCCACAAACCCTTCGCAGTCGCTAGTAATGCTCATTCTCCTCTCTACCCCCAAAGACTGTCTTAACACAAATACTTGTTGAATAACTCATCATTTATCTCAGTAAAAGGAATTCTGTAAGAGAATGAAAATTAAGAAGATAAAGTATAGGGAAGATAGGAGGGACTTGGGGCCCTCAAAAGGCTTAGATCCTGCTAAATGTACAAAGCTTTGATGAAGATCTTAAACAGAGGAGAGGGCAGATAGAGGGCTCCACAGGGAGGATTTATCACTCGTGGTTAAACTCACAGGCTCTGGAGCCAGACTACAGGATTCACGTCTTAGTTCTCTTCTTTTCCTGGGTGTGAGACCTCCAGCATGTTACTTAACCTCTCTCTGTAAAATAGTACCTAGCTCATAGCATAAAGTTTAAATGAGTTAACACATGTGAAACACTTAGAATAGTGCGTGACACATAGTATGCACTCAGTAAATGCTAACTCTATTAACAAAATTAGAATTGGATAAAGATTAGAGTATGAATTAATAAGAAATACCTCAAAAAAGTACCAGTGTGTTGGGACGCTGGGCTGTCCACACTCTCACACAGTCCTTTTAGTTGGGAAGGTAAGCTGACATTCTTTAAGCACCAACTTTGTGTCAGACTTGAGGATCATTATTACAGATGATTCACATTTCAGAGGTATGGAAAATGAGGACAGAAATGTTTAATTACTTGCCCAAGATTATACATTTACCAAGGGGTTAACCCTAGTTTCAAATTTAGTTTCAAAGGAAAATGGGCAAGGGGTAGAGGGACATAATATCCCAGTTGCATCCAAAGGAGACCCTAATGTGTGGGTTTGGGGACTTTCAAGATGAGGGGGCAAAGCCTTGTTAACCATTCCTAAGGAGGGAAAGGAGAGCTGCTCATCCTGGGACATTGTCCATGGGCCTGTTATACAAGAGAACTTTCCCGAGGACATGGATGTCCCACGTCCATGTGTACTATAACCTCAGAAGCAGGTATTGAGACTGTGCACCCTCATGGCAGAGACAGACAGTTGCTACCCCTATATTCATTCTTCCCTTTTTTCCCAGTAACGAAACTGGTCTTTATCAGGGCATATGACTACCTAGGATAAAGACCACCTTTCCCACATTCTCCTTTGGAGCCTGGTGTCTCCATGGTTATATTCTGGTCAATGAGGTATTAAAGTGCTGTGTGGCAACTTCTGAGAAGTCTGAAAAGCAAACGATGTGAGATTTTGGCCGCCTTCTTTGTCATTTCTTTGTCCCCTCCAGATGTGTGGCTGGGGCTCCAGCTGCCGTCTTGGAAACTGGAGGACCACAATCTAGGGATGTTGGAGCAGAAAGCTGAGAGGAGCTGATGCTATGGAGCTTTTCCTGCCCTGAGCCATCTACATCTGGGGTTCTTTTATGTGGGAGAGAAATGAACTTTATCTTGCTTAAGCCACTATTAATTTAGATTTAAGCCAGGCGCAGTGGCTCACACCTATAATCCCAGCACTTTGGGAGGCTGAGGCAGGTGGATCACCTGAGGTCAGGAGTTCAAGACCAGCCTGGCCAACATAGTAAAACCCTGTCTCTACTAAAAATACAAAAATTAGCTGGGCATGGCGGCAGGTGCCTGTAATCCCAGCTACTTGGGAGGCTGAGGCAGGAGAATCACTTGAACCCGGGACCAGTGATTCCTGCAATCAGGAGGCAGAGATTGCAGTGAGCCGAGATCATGCTATTGTACTCCAGCCTGGGTGACAAGAGCAAAACTTCATCTCAAAAAAAAAAATTATCTTGCATTTTCTGTTAACTGAATTAACACTCATGCCCCCATTTAATACAACCCCACTTTTGATATGTGCACACTTGGGCCTGCCCATGCTGTGACCCAGGGTAGAGACCAGTGACCTGAAACAGAGCACCATCCCTTGCTCTACTACCTAGAGGGACAGAAGAGTCCAGCCTCAGTTCTCAGTAGGGCTTCTTAGCTTTGCATATCTTTCAGCATCTTCTATTAGAGAAAGGCTGGTAGCCATGGAATGCTTCTAAGTCTGTCCACTTAGAAAGCAAACTATGTAAAACTATGTAAACCCAATCATTGTAGCTCTGCTGGTTAAATGGTGATATGAATAAGATATTATTCATAAAACTGAAACAATGTTAATACATGAGTACAATTTTTTAGCTTTAATCTATACCTGATTCTTTTTCCTTGGGAAATAAATATAATTTGTTTCAGTAGTTAATTGTTATAACCAACCCTATAACCATTTGTTTTTTCATTTATTTATTCAAAATATAATGATTCAGGCCGGCAGCAGTGGCTCATACCTGTAATCCCAGCAGTTTGGGAGCCCAAGGCAGGAGGATTGCTTGAGCCCAGGAGTTCAAGACCAGCCTGGGCAATATAGTGAGACTTCATATCTATAAAAACATTTAAAAATTGGCCAAGTGTGGTGGCACATGCCTATAGGCCCAGCTTCTCAGGAGGCTGAGGTGGGAGGATCACTTCAGCCGCACAGGCATGGGTTACAGTGTGCCAGGATCACACCACTGTACTCCAGCCTGGGCGACATAGCGAGATCCTGTCTCAAAGAAAACCAACAAACAAAAACCAAAAAGCAGTGATTTATCCTTCCATTCAACAAGACATTAGTATTCTGAAGTAAAATGTTTGAAACACACACACACACAGGCACATTAAATGTTATGTAGCAGGATGGGCAGAGTTCTACTTAGCCCTTGTTTTAAAAAGTTCTAGTTGTTAAGTAGAACTCTGGTCATCATGCTAGATAACCAGGGAATAAAAATGTCGAAACCTCGGCCCCTGGCAATTCAGGAAATATACAGGTTTGCTGAGAATAGGAAAATAATATCCAGGAAGGAACCAGAGCTTATAATCACGTCTGCACTGGGACTTTTCTTGTTAAAGGCTGTTCAAACACTGGGCATATGATATATATAAATATGAAGGCACCATTAAAATAAATAAAGTAGCTGCCCATGAGGAGGCAAAAAGGAGAGTCAGTGGGTTGAACTTGAGGAACACACCTCTTCAGACTCACCTCTAACGTGCTCATGTCACTTACTGAGCATTCTCAGCCATTTTAACATTTTATCCCTCAAACATCTCTGCTGCAGGAATCCTGCTTTCCCCTGCCCTAGCTGAAACATAAGCCACTTAGGACTAAGGTCTTACTGCATAAAATTAGGTGTGTGCTGGAGAGGGCTGACTAAATAATTTTTAAAATGATCTGAAATTGACAAATAACTATCGTTTATTTCAGCACACACTAATACTCCAGGTAGTTGGCACTCATTGTCTCATTTAATTCTTATAACAACTGTGAGAGATACACACTCTTATTACGTCCATTTTACAGATCAAGAAACAAGATGCGGAAAGTTTCCAAAGAATAGGCAGAATCCAGGTCTGTCAGAGTGTAAAGCTGTGTTCTTGACACCTATGTGTTTAGTTCATGTGCTTTCCTCTCAAAACCTTCTTCCACCTCTCTCTCACAGCATCGTTAGCCCCATGCCACACTTACCCATTCTCCTTGTTCTATAATAGTTACATAAACGTCTTTCTAAAACATGAGTTCCTTGGAAGAGGAACTATATTTTGACCATCTTTATAACACTCTCTGCTTAGAACATAGGACCTGGCACACCGTAGGTGCCCAAATGTTTAGGTAATTAACTACATCAGTCACTAAAAACTTCACTGTCATAAACATACTGCGTAGTCATCCAGTGCGTAATGAAGCATGAAGATTTTTCATCTTCTGCTCTGCCGTGTTATTGGAGAATACATCCCCAAATGTAAGATTCCCCAGATGTAGCTGCTGCTTCATATTTACTGAGCATTTCAAAAGAGCAATACTGTACTAGGTTTGTTTTTGTTTGTTTGGTTTTTTTGAGATGGAGTCTTGCTCTGTTGCCTAGCCTGGAGTGCAATGGTGTGATCTCGGCTCACTGCAACCTCTGCCTCCTGGGTTCAAGCAAATCTCTTCTCTCTGCCTCCTGAGTAGCTGGGAGTACAGGCGCCAACCACCACACCCAGCTAATTTTTGTATTTTTAGTAGAGATGAGTTTTCACCATATTGGTCAGGCTGCTCTCGAGCTCCTCACCTCAAGTGATCCACCCTCTCGGCCTCCCAAAGTGCTGGGATTACAGTTGTCAGCCACTGCGCCTGACCTGTACTAGGTCTTTTAAAGGACACAAAGATAATTAAGACATAGCTCTGTTTATCTGGAGCCTACTGTTTAGGAGACAAGACTGACACATAAACAAATGGCCACAAAGCTGACTGTGATAAGGGGTAATACCCCGGCGACATAAATGTAGCATTTCATTGAATTAGATGCCATCGACTGGAAGATACATCATTATTCTAAGCATTACTAAGAAATAAAAGTTGCTGCTAATTAAACTATGCTCCCTATGGACTAGAAGATGCATCTTTATTGTTGAGATGTTAAAATGTTTTAAAAATAGGCTTCTTGAATGAAGTACTACTAATACATGCTACAATATGGATGAATCTTGAAAACATTATGCTGAATGAAAGAAGCCAGACAAAACAGGACACACGTAGTCTGATTCTGTTTGTATGAAGTATCCTGAATAGGCAAATCTATAGAGACAGAAAGTAGATGAGTGGCTGGTTGTCAGGGCTAGGGAAGATGGAGGAACTAGTGGGTGACAGTTAAAGGGTACCAGACTTCTTTTCAGGGTGATGAAAATATTCTGGAACTGTTTGTGGGAATGGTTGCCCAATTCTGTGACTTCTAAAAACCATACATTATGCACATTAAATTGGTGAATTTTATGATATGTGAATAATATCTCAATACAATAGTCCTCCCTTATCCATGGTTCACTTTCTAAGATTTCACTTTCCAAGGTTTCAGTTACCCCATGGTCAAATGTGGTCTGAAAATAGGTGAGCACGGTACAGTAACATATTTTGAGAGAGACTATATTCACATAACTATTATTATAGTACATTGTTATAATTATTCTGTTATTAATCTCTTACTAGTTTATAAATGAAACTTTATCATAGGTATGTACATATGTATGCATAGGATAAAAACATAATGCATATGAGGTTTAGTGCCATCTGTGGTTTTAGGCATCCACTGGGGTCTTGGAACCACATCCCCTGCAGATAAAAGGGGACTACAGTATAGATGGAATCAAAGAACTATGCCACTTAGAATCAAGAAAATATGAGAATATACCTACTAGGTACCCATAAAAATAAATCAAAATAAAAAATATATATAAGAATAGCATCATGGGAGTGCAGGGGCTGGGAGAGAGATTAAGTCAAGTAGGAAGGGATCTGGAAAGCTTTTTGGAATGGTCATGGACACAGAATATGTGCCATACAGGCATAGGAAAGCAGATAGGGAAAGGGGAACTGGCAGAGGTGTAGCAGCTTAAGCAAAGTGCTGGATGATGTCTAAGCAGGAGCTGAAGGAAAGGAGCTGCGGTGGAAGGGAAGGCTGGAGAGGCAGGCTCGCCCACACCGAGGAGCTCACAGATCCTAGGCTACAGGGCAGCTTTCAACAGGTCAAGAAACACCCTAACATTTTCCCCAAGTACCAGTCTTTAAAATGTTGGCAACTCCATACACAAAGGAAATGTACTATGAAGCCTCCTTCTAGCCACAGGGCACTGTTACTGACCCCGCAGGCAGTAAAATCCCCTTTGGAACTTGGAGCCAGATGACAAAAAGGTTAGAAAGGCAAAGGGCATTGCCACCGGAAGCAGGGTGTTTAAACAGACGCTGGGAAAAACTAGAGTTTCTGCTAGTGAGCCAAGAAATTCCAAAGGTCACGTCAGCAGAGCCAGGAAGCGGAAAGAAAGAAGTCATCACCATGCTAGGAGTCGCACAGGAGGAATCGGAGTCGCACCTTCTACTCCACAGGAACTGAAAAGTGAGAGCAAAATGAAATGGGGATGGGGAAGGGTGCAGAGCGAGGGAAGGAAAACAACTGCCACGCCAGCCTGAGCGAGGCCGGCCTCATTCCAGAAGGAGTTCTTGGGCTCAGAATGCTGTGGATTGGGAGCTGAAGCCTGAATTTGCCTGCCCTGAGCTAAGCCTGAGGCCAAGGAGAACAGCAGGGTACAAAGGAGGTAGGGACGGGGATTAGAAAGGCAGGTTCCCTGGACAACTCTCCTGAGTCCTTCAGGGAAGGAGTTGAGCTGGGGGCCCAGGTCTTGCCTGCTGGGCATGGGGCAAGGGCAGCCCCTGTGTGCTCATCTCCTGTTCTTAGGAAGAGGATTCCAGGCAGCTCTGCTAATTCATCTCACCTCCAAAGTGGGCAGTGGATGTGTGGAGCAGTGGAAGGACTGCAGACTGTATGACAGCGGAGGACCCCCCCGCCCCGCTTAATAAACAGAAGAAAATGACCAGGCTCTCATGTGGGTCTGTCTGTTCTTTACTTATCTCTTCAGTTTCCAGTAGAGCTTTAGAAGTTTTAAGTGAGATGATCTCCCAACTTAAAAACATCGTAGTCCACTGTTATCGTTTCCAAAAATGCTGACACAGTTACCAAGATGCAAGCTGTACAGAGTACTGTGAACTGTGAAAGTTTGCTTCAGAGGACGTGTCCTTTCATTTAGAATAATACTGCGCAGGCAACTCAGTACAGAGCACAGTGGCAGGCCCCCAGATAAATAAATAAAGTGAGCTTTTGACAATGTGTGCTACATTGAATTGAAGTGTTTATTTACCTGGAGTGTAAGTCCACCACTCCCACAAAGGGCTAGAGGCCACTGAATTGCAGTTCGTGCCTGGTAATACTCACAGCCTCTGGAGATTAAGTGCTGAGGGACGTCATACAGTCTGGTTTTTTCCACACAAAATCTGAAACCTTCTTCTCTGGGTCTACCCATAAAAAGTAGTTACAGGAAGAACTGCTTGGCCAGTCCTGTAGATCTGATAAGACTCTTGTTTTCTTCCTTAGGGTTAAAGGAGGCCTGTAGCCTGCCTCTTTCTAGATCCATGCTCAGCTCTGCTTTTCTCAGCCCAAGGGCTGTGGCACCTGGGCACTGGGTCCAGTAGGGTAGGATGGGGAAGAGGAGTCTTAGTCTGGAAGGGCTATGGGCTTTTTTTTCCTAAGTAGTGTGACTGAAAATAGGCATTTCCTGTCAAAATGGAAGACACAGCTGAATGTGGGCTTGGGGAATGTCTGGGAAATCATTTGGGCTCAGCCCTAGTTGAAAAGCATAAGGACTTCCTTGCAAAGAGATGCTGATTCTGTAAGGTCTGGGATCAGTGCAGGAAACTGCATACTGAAAAGCATCCTGGATCACACTTTTAGTTAGGAAAGTTGAAACAGGGCCCAGTGTGGTAGCTCACTCCTCTAATCCCAGCACTTTGGGAGGCCAAGGCGAGTGGATCACCTGAGGTCAGGAGTTCGAGACCAGCCTGCCCAACATGGCAAAACTCCATCTCTACAAAAATACAAAAAACTTAGCTGGGCATACTTGCATGCACCTGTAGTCCCAACTCCTCAGGAGGCTGAGGCACGAGAAGCTCTTAAATCTAGGAGGCGGAGGTTGCAGTGAGCTGAGATCATGCCACTGCACTGCAGCCTGGGCGACAGAGTGAGACTGTCTCAAAAACAAACAAACAAACAGAAATGTTGAAACAGAAGCTATGTAAGAGACACCATCAGAGCTCCTAGAACTCACCTACCTTTATCATCTGCAGAAGGCCCTCCTCCTGGGTAAGCTGCCTAAACCTACCACTACCTGCTATTCAACCTGAATCGCATCACCTTTGCACCACGCTCCACACACAGCCTGAAGCAATTCTGGGAGACACCAAAAAACTAGCCCACTATCCTCTTTCCAATTGCAGTGGGTTTGCTCACGCAGTTCCCTCCCCCTGTAGTGTCAACTCCTCTGTCTGTGCCTGTCAAAACCCTACCTGTCCCTTAAGCCTCAAGTGCCACCTCTTCCATGAAGTCTTCCTTTTTGAACAACACATTCCTCTTTCTGCTGAACTTGGGTAAGTCCCATTTTCCCCTATTCTCTTCATATGATACTTACCTTGTTTGTTCATTTGTTGTGGTCATTTGTGTACATGTTTATTCTCACTGCTAGACTGAGTTCCTGGTTGGTACAGGCCATACTTTACATCGTCCATACTACCTGGTTTTGGACATACATGACACAACAGAAAAGTACTCTCCCTGCTCCAATCCCCCTGCCCAGAAGAACTTGGAGATAAGAAAAATAAGGTTGTCTCCCCAGGAGATTTCCACTGGTTTTGCCTGTCTGGATTCTGCCACCTTCTTCTGGTAACGGCATCATTATTTTACACTAGCTTTCAATCCATGTACAAAACCAGATCTCAGACCTGGCCATGTAACCAAGGTCTAGACAAACCATGTATTTCAACTCCCTGGACTCCATTCTTAGCTTAGGGATGGGCACATAACCCAAGCCAGGCCAATGAAATTTAACCTTAGAAGTTTTTATTGAATTATTGAGAAAAAGAGACTTTCAACTGGTCTCAAAACTGGGAGGAGTGTGCCTGGAGCTATAGGGCAAGAACCACCTACCTGGCAGGAGCCAACTTGAAAATAAAGCCAGCGTGGAATAGAGCAGATCACAGGATTGGGTCAATGGTATTGTTTGAACCCTTGGGTCCAGCTGTGACAGAAACTTTACAAATTCTGAGTTGGGTTTTCTGTTTCTTGTGATTAAAAGAACATTGTCATTGAACACTAATAACCCCCTCCCTGAAATTTCAATCAGTATAATCTACACACTCAAAGGGTATGTGATAAGCCATCTTCCTATCATTGTGTAACAGAAGAATTTGACTCTCTGACAAACTTCAATAAAGGAAAAGTGGTATTTCTAGAGTGTTAGGACTAGAATATCATAGTAATTTAATAAATAGAAATGTAATGAATCACATAGTGGCCTGAATAATGACCTTTTGAGTGAATAGCCTCCTGCAGCATGAAACTCAAAAGGTCAGAAATTGGCAATGTCTGTTTAAGCTCAGATAAGGAGAGAAAGTGTCCTCGCTTATGGACTCAAACACCTCTGGCAGGTCTATATCTGTTGCGGATCAGCCAACCACAGCTTTTTCTTATTCATATTTCAGTGTTCAACAAGGAGCTTTAAGATGATAACTTCCCCTTAAATTGGTGTCCAGGGAGAAAATATGGTTAGTCCATCAATATCAAAGCTTCACAGAAGTTTGAGTTATCATTATAAACAAACAACTTGACTTTCTGGATTCATACATTTTTAGACTCCATGAGCTTGGCTAATTTGAGCTTTTCCCTTGTGGTGTGAGGACAAAATCAGATGTCTGGCCCAGGAAGCTGATGGTCAGATCCCCGATGATGTTGAGTTCATGCTGTACACACAGGTTATAGTATCTATAATTTATTTAAAAATATTTTAGCATTTGCCATGTGTTATTACCTGTGTGTTTCTTAAGTTAAGCAAAAACCCTGGAACTAATCAAGAATGCCCAGTGAAAGGGCAAGCAGCTTAAGTTATATCAGAAAGCGTCCTCCTCTGGAGCTGGTCTTTGCATTCTCATACCTCAACAGCAATGGCAAATAAATATACTCAATGTCAGAGATGGGGTTTTATTGGCAAACTAGTTGTGTTTTAATGAGCACCACTGATATTAGAAATGGGCTTTCGCTGGTGGTATTCAGGGTACATAGAGTAGCTAGAAAAATTCCATAAAAGTATTCCTTGTCCTTACATAAACAGGGTATAAAAATCCAGTGAGGCCTGAGCCTGAATCTTTAGCTTGCTCCCTAGTTAGTTCCATGATAAGCCATTAATTTATGAGGATTTCTGATTGTCTAATGCCATCTTGACGTTGAAGTTGAAGGGACTACATGGAAGGGCCCTTGGCAACTATTAGTAAGTAAATTAGGTTGTAAGTACATAAATGTATAAATAATTTGAATGAAAATGAAAATTAGTAGAGAGATCATCATAGTGTTACTGAAGTCCCTACTATTCACTTCCTTCAAAATTTTTCCTTCTTCATCTATTTCTCATCACTATGAACCAGTTAGTATTACTCTTTGGGTTAGGCCATATTAAATTTCCTAGGATATAAATTCTGCAAAGGCAGAAAATACATATATATTTTTTAAATTTTAATTAATTTATTTGTAGAGACAAGACCTTGCTCTGTTGCTTAGGTTGGAGTGCAGTGGTACAATCACAGCAGCCTGAAACTCTCAAACCCCTGGGCTCAACAGTCCTCCTGTCTTGGCCTTCCAAAGTGTTGGGATTACAAGTGTGAGCCACCACATCTGGCCCTATACTTTTTTTGGGGGGGGACAGAGTCTTGCTCTGTTGCCTGGGCTCGAGTGCAATCTTGGCTCACTGCAACCTCCGCCGCCCAGGTTCAAGTAATTCTCCTACCTCTGCCTCCCAAGTAGCTGGGATTACAGGTACACACCACCATGCCTGGCTAATTTTTGAATTTTTAGTAGAGATGGCGTTTCACCATCTTGGCCAGGCTGGTCTCGAACCCCTGGCCTCAGGTGATCCATCCCCTTCAGCCTCCCAAAGTGCTAGGATTACAGGCATGAGTCACCACACCTGATCTTGTCCCATATTTCTATTTACTATTAAAAAAAAAATACCAATGTTCCAAAAAGGATGTGTTTCATGAGCATAGGCTGATGATTATATGAGCCGAATAATGATGTTAATAATAACTAGCCATGTTAGGCATCTGCTCAATGTCACGCACCACCCAGATGCTTTGCAAATAGCTTGGTCACTGAATCCACACAGCAACCTATTACTACTATTTTCAAGTAATTACAAGCAATTACATTACTGGCCCAAGGTCACATGGCTCATAAATTCCAGGGCAGGGATTCAAACTCAGTTCTGTGTAACCCCAAGCCCAGACTCTGGCCCATGTGGTTGTGGAATCTTTGATTCCAAATGTTCACAGAACAGCAGGTCTAGATTTTAAAATTAACAACTATGCTCTCTCTTAAGGAGTTACTCAAGCCTTTCCCAAGTTTTCTAAGGGATTTAAAATGCATGCCTACTTCTCTTACCTTTTCAGGAGCGCCAGGTCTCTCATGAAAAGCGGGACTCATAGACTCTGCCAGGACACCTGCCACTGGGGTGTTTACATATTGACTATTTGAGGATCCCTGGGGACCCAAAGGCACAGAGAAAAGGACTATTGACCCAGTCCTACCTCAGACACTGATAGCTATTTGGTTTTGAAAAACTTTTTTCCCTGGATTCCTGGGAAGTGATTTGGAAAACAATACCATGCTTTCTGAAGGGCATCATATAGGAAACAGATGCCCAAAGTCAGCTTGGGTTCATGTTCTTTTGTGGTAGATAATTTCTTGGCTCACCTCTCTGCCTGAGGCATTGCCACCCGGTTAACGCTTGGTGGGGACTGAGTCCCAACGAAACAACTGAGGACAGCAGACCTTCAGAGCAGGGCACTATGAGGAGACAATGTTGGCTTTCCAGGCAGCAGCCAGAAGCCCTCCGGAGAAGCCAGCCTTGACCAGTGGGTGGTGTCATTGGCTGCCAGTCTTGGCTGGCTGAGAGCCCAATCCTCGCGCCAGGGCTTTCAGCGTGATAGATGGCAGCAGGCTGGTGGGGCTCCTGCACAGCGGTGACCAGAGAGAGTGCACGGCATGGCTCTGACTCAGGGGGCCCATGGGAGGAAGGAAACTGGATGGTCAAGAAACTTCAGGTGTTTCAGAACCTAGGATGAGAAACTCCTCCTCATCGACTGGACACCATAGAAGATAAACTGCATTTCCCTGCATCTGCCAACGGACCCAGGAGCCTCCTGTTTCCAACAGTCACTTTTGGCTGCCCTTTGACCACTGAACACATAAGTCTTTCAACCTACCGTGAGGTCAAACTCTTAACTCTCTTTCAGAATCGTGCGGGGAAGTGAATAATGTCAGGGCTAGGAGGTTATGGTAAAGGACAGTGTGTGTAATCAGGGCTTTTTCTCTTTTTGAAGTTGATTGATTATTCTCTGTTGAATTTAAACAAACCACCAATAGACTTTTGAACTGTACATATGAACTTTCTAGCTATATCCACAAAAGCCTCTCTTATTGACCAAGAAAAGCTCTAGCATTGTCCCCAAATCTTCAACTCTCTTTCTGGTCTCACTCTACCTCCCAGACTGGAGTGCAGTGGTGCAATCATAGCTCACTGCACCCTTGAACTCCATGGGCTCAAGTGGTCCTCTGGCCTCAGCCTCCCAGGTAGCATCAACTTTCTTTCATCCGAGCCATCAGAATCAATTGTCTCAACCCAGAAAAATCATATAAGATTTAAGAAATGATAAAAGCTAACACTTATTTAGTGCCAGGCACAGATCTTTACAAAATAACTAATATAATCTTCACAAAACCCTAATATCCTTATATTACAGAAGAAACTGAGGCACAAAAAAGTTAAGGAATTCGCTGGATCTCACACAGCTAATGGGTAAAAGAGCACATTTTCCAACCCTAGCAGCCTGACTCTGGAGCCTGGGATCTGAGACATTCTGCTCCATTTCTTGCTATATCTTGATTGTCTGTCTTTAAAGTTCCTGATTTCATCTAAGTTGTCAAAAGTATTGTCATAAATGTTCATAGTCTTGTAGTGCTAGCACCTCTTTCGTTTCTAGTACTGGTAATGCGTGTTCTCTTTCCCCACCCCTGTTTTGTTCAGCTCAGCTAAAGATATATCGATTATATTGAACCTTCAAAAACAAAACCAACTTTTGTTTTAATTGGGTTTTCTGTTTTTGCCTATTTTTATTTCATTGATTTCTGCTCTTTATTTTTCCTACCTTCTACTTGTTTTGAGCTTCTTTTAATCTTTTCTTTTAGCTTCTTGAGGTGGAATGCTTAGATGTTGATTTTGGAACTAACTTTGTTTATATAATATAAGCATTTAAAGCTATAAATTTCCCTCTAAACACTGTTTAATTGAATTCTGCAAATTCTGATATTTTGTATTTCATTATCATTCAAGTGGAATATTTTCTAACTTCTCTTCTAATTTCTTTTTTTTTTTATTTGGAGATAGAGTCCCGCTCTGTTGCCCAGGCTGGAGTGCAGTTGTACGATCTTGGCTTACTACAACCTCCGCCTCCTGGGTTCAAGCGATTCTCTTGCCTCAGTCTCCCAAGTACTGGAATTACAGGTGCACACCACCA